>PYAF01002242.1:1048834-1076501 GCA_007407185.1 Glycine tomentella
TTAAAACAAAAGAAAGTAAATAATGAATAAAATTATAAAATTTAGGAAGTCTTGATTAAAGTATAAATTACTACCTCCGATTTATTTTATTCAATGATTGTTTAGTTACATGCATACATAGAAAGATTTTTTATATATATAATTTTTACAATGAAAATATCATACAAAATATTTTCAAAATATGAAATGCGTGGAGGGAAGTTATAATTTATAAAAATTAGCTATATTTTTAGATTTTTTTTGTCATGAAATAATGTATTTAATGAAAAAATTATAATATTTTTTCTATGAAAATATTGAAAGCTATTTTCTTTCACTAAATAGTTAAAAAAAAGTGTTGAGAAAACGAGGAGAATAAATATCAGAGAGATTTACAGTAACCATATAAGTGAATTAGATATCACATCTTAACTCAAAAACTTAATACTCAGATTTATGAATCTTATTCTTACTTATATGATGTTCAACTTATCTATTTCTATCCGATATTAAACTTTAACTCACACTTATACTCCAACAAACAAAAATATTTCTAGATCTGTCACGCACGGTTGGGTATATCTATTATCTTGTTTCTTTTCCTTATAATCTCGTTGGCGAGTAAAGAGGCCCAAATGAGAAACCCTGAACCTAAATAGTTATGTATTTCCCAAAGATAACTAACATTTTTCAGTATTTTGATGGTTTCCTATTCGCTAATATTACCATAAATGGTGGAGAAATTTGGAACGATGACATGTAAGGATATCCTAGCTGGTCCCTTTTGACTTTTCCGCTCTGCCACTGAGGGTATCAAAGCAATTTCCACTCCCTCAAACACTCATCTGCAAAACTATAATGCTTTAAATCTTCTTTCTGTCGCTTATACCAAAAACAAAAAAGTTAGATATGTTTGGATTTCCGTAAGCTCAAACTACAAGAGAATCCTACTTATAATATCTGTCTTCGTTTACTTGTGCAATGAATTTCTAGCATATGTTTTCTATCTTCTTAACTTTATTTTCTATGCAAATTCTTCTTTGTTTTCTCTATATATATATAGAAAATAAAGAAAAATTTATATATATATATATATAATGGCGGACCTATAATGGATCAAATGTCCACAGGTGCAGACATGAAAGTTTTACTTGCTTTTTTTAAATTAAAATATCTATTAAAAGCATAAAATTAATAAAAATTTAAGATTTTATATTTATTTTCCATTATAATTTTTTTTGCTTTTTTTGTGTTCCATTTCAGATTTTTAGTTATCAAAATAATTTATAGACAATGTTTTCTCTGGATTTGTAGCATGTAAACATACATCGTTGTTTCATTATTGTTTTGGGACTAATTTTTTGTTGTGACTGTTATCTTTTTTTTTTACTTTATTATTGACAAAGTTCACTTTGGATTTTGTACAGAGGAATTATTTTACTTCACTAGTTCATTTTACATCTATGTTTAATAACTTCAGTATAGTGTTTAATAAATGTCCAAATACAGTGATACTGAAACAATAGCTAGCATTGCAATTGTTCTTTTGGTTTTGTGTTTTACCATAGTGTGGATCATTTGCTAATTTACTTTGCGGAGATATTTGTTGCTTTTATATATGTATTGGAGGAATATATTTTTTAGGAAGGTATTTTTTTATTTATAGACTTTTTTTTATTTTTTAATGTGAGTTATAATGAGTTTTGTGTTACTTTCTATGTGACCTTCTTTTTTAAATTAGGATTATTTTTAAGATTATGTGTCATATTCTGACTTAAAAAGAAATGATTAATGTTAGGTTTGACATTCTCAAATGAATTAATATCTAGAGATGAAAGTCTTTATTATGATTTTCTTCGTCTTCTATCCAGGAAATGTTGACTTTTTTATTCACCATTATAAATAAAATGATAATATATGAATGTACTGGAGTATATTCTTATATTTATTTTAGAGGATTGATAAAATTTGGGTGACTAAATGATTTGTCAAACTATTATTTACATCTACTTACAAAAATAATATATATATATATATATTATTTATAACAACATATATCTCAAGTTAAACGTGACATGTATAGCTAAGAGAAGTGCAAGAAGTGATTGATCAGGTTGGGAGCTTTGCACTTTGCACCCACCTCCTGAGCTTAGTACAACGTTACTCTCTTAGCTTAGAGTTGATTTCAACATTAGGATTAGTCTTGTTTTGTTCTTTTTGGTTTTCTTATGAATAACAAAAACAAAGGGAGAGAGACAAAACATGTGGAACAACGCTCCTCTATCTTATACGAAAAATGAAAAAGTTCTCTTGTTACCCTTTATTTGTAAAAAAGAAACATGCATGTCGCACAAGTCAGCAAAGAGACAATGGTAAGGTTAAGTAAAGGACTAAGGCTTTGTTCATGAAATAGAATATGTAACATGCTAGATCCATAGTCTGCATATCAAATATGTGAGTTATATGCATGAGAATAATAATGAGCCTAGCTAGCTGGTATACAACAGAACTCAATTAATTTCTCGTAGCAGTGCCTATATTCTGGGTTGTGTTTTTGCAAATTAAAGTCGACCCTGGATAGCTAGTACCCGAAACCAGTGGCATGTGCATAGTACTGACACAAATAGTATCTGAAAAAATTGACAAAAAACCACATCATGAAAATTCTAAGGACAACTCCAATGCTAGGAGCTTATATGGATTTCTTATTGAATTTTGGTGGGTCCTCTTCTAAGATACAGTTTCTTATATAAAAAACTCAACTTAAATTTAAGCACTCCAAGAGAGAGAAAAAGTAAAAAAAGTGGTTTAAGTACCATGGTTATTTAGATTTGATGGGTGGTATATATAATCAAGAGAAGGGAACCCTTTATCGATGTGTGCACACTTTTAGTAACAATGGAACGAATTTGAAGTTTGTCATAACCTCAACTGAAAGCACCATATTGGATATATCTATATCATTCAGAATAAGTAAAGGAACCAAACTTTTTACGCTTGGAAAAGCAAGTTAGTTCTATATAAGCAGATGATGTTATGTTAGCTTGAAGGTCACGAGGTCTCTCTTTGGCACCACAAATAATATGATATGTAATATGTTATGTAACTTTTTAATTAATCACTTTCTGTTCTTTTGGTTTTTCTGCTTCACGCTAGATCATTAGACCCTATCTAAGAGTCTGTCCTCTTTGTTTTTCTTAGTGTTTAATGTTTAAACTTTAAACCACCGGTCTGTGAATAAACTAGCAATATCTAAGATCAATGAAAATAATTAATCATTGAGCAATTATTTTCAACCACAACAAAAGGCAGAATAAATCATTTTTGGTTACATTATCTCTTTGTGTGTCTTTCCGCCTCCCTCTTCAGTTAATCATATTTGTTGGTGCTGATTGCTGAAGGCATATGCTCATCGTCATATTGGAGGAATATTTCAAGGATTTTATATTGAACAAAAGCGAGGGAGAGAAATGCAGGGAAAGGTTTCGCATGAAGTATGATTTATTTTTGCCCCATTTGTAGGAATCATTGTTCTTGTTCATTTTTTATACTTGAGTCATATGGGCGTTAGTGATATCTAAACAGTAATGTAAAACTTATATTCATATAATTAAATAAATAATATTGTATAATATGATTCACAGATAAACATCTTGTTTAAATATATATGATTAGCAGAGATTTCATTATTAGGTTTGTATACGAGAGAATATCTATGAAAAGATTGTTAATTTTTTAAATAAATTTTAATATCTTAATATATTAGTTCTTAGATATTCAGGAATTAATAGTTCATAATATACTTTTATTTAATTTAAATAAGATTGTTATTATCTATAAATACAAATGATATATATATTATAGTTTCTAATTTTTAAATTGAGAAATACTTTAAATTCATAAAAAAAAATATGAATATTTTTTTTTAAAAAAAAAAGTATTAGATTTAGAAGAGAGGATGTTGAGGGGGATTGAAGGGGAAGTGAGTGGGGTGCCCTGCAGCGGCGCACATGGGATAGGGTTTGACCCTTAAGGGTACATACGGCCAACAAACTCACATGGGTTCTTTTGTGGGCCCTCACACTTCATCCACCTCTAGCCAATGAATCTTACCACATGGCTCTGTTACCCTTGGGTCCCACTTACGGCCTCCACCCTTCCCTCTCAATACCACATTAGGGGTGATGCGAGAAAATGGTAAGAGGGAAATAACTTGCTTCACCATTTTTGGTACCTATCTTCAATGCTTAATCGTTATTCTCTCCCCCTCATGTTATTTCATACTTCACGGATGATCTACCATTGTTTTCCTTCCTTGTGTGAAACTCGTGTTAACAAAAGTCTTCTTCCATGTACACTTTATTTTACCCTTGAGAAAAATATATATTAAACTAAGAGAACTTCAAGCTCTTTCTTTTTACTTAATAATAGTCGAGGACCACCCATGCTTTTGCATGATAAAGGTGATGAAAACCGTAGGAAAAAATTAGAACAAAGTATTAATTAAAGAGGCCAAAAACTATACAAAAATATGCCAATAAGCTGGATAATTAAAAATGGATGGTTTTATCAGATTTATTGATTAACTACTTGGATGAATTTATGTACATTTTGGCAGAATATATATGTTCATATTAGTATAAAATAATTATGATGTGCCTAAATCAAGAAAAAATATTACAGTACATACTCTGAGATTATTATACATAATAGCACCAAAAAAGAGATAAGCACAACAAAATTACTATACTTAATTAAAACATGATATATATGTGGCACAAAAGTCAAATCATTGATTAAGTCAAGTATTTAAGTTGAGAATATATCTCCTAAACATAAATGTTCGTTACCGTTTTGGTATAGTTAAGTGATGTTGGAATATGGAAATAAAGTATTTGGAGCTACAGTTCATAAGAATATCGTTTATGTATATAAAAATTTAGAGAGATGAGATGATGTCCCAAACTAAAGTAAGGAAAAATAATTTTTGGATTTGAATGGCGCTTATAGAAAAACAAACATTATTTCACCCTGCCTTAAAGGAATGGGTGAGACTCAATATAAGAGATCATATTTTACTCCACTCAATCCCATTTGTGTTAAAAGAAAATGTATTAAATGAGATTTTTCTTTACATCAGAATAAAAGGAATTAAAAAACATTTTTTAAATTTTATCATAATAATTAAATTTAAACATAAATAAAATTAAGAATATATTCTTTTAAGAACACAAACTTTTAATTAATTTTTAATTTAAAATGATAAAATTGGGTAAGTGTCACCATCTTATTAAATATATATTTTAATTTATAATTTAAATAAATTTTAATCAATAAGAGATGGTGTGTTAGAGAGTTGCCAAACATTTCTCAACATAAAATTATGTAAGCTTTTTAAAAATAATATTTTTTTAAAAGTGGTTTTTTTTTCCTCTACTAGCTAGATGTTAATGGACTCGATTACTGATCACATCATTGTCCTTGAGAAGATATCCCTGAATTTTAGTTATATAATGAGGATCACAGTCATCCCACAAATCAAAGCCATGGCCTAACAAGATTTTTGTGTTTCTAACACGGGGTGTAACTAATTAGCTTGGCTAGGAAAATCTTAGACACGATCTTCAGTTTCTTTTATTTTTCTACGCTTGTCCAGTTTGGTTTGCCCCAGTGTTGAAAGGGAGGCCATATATGTGGGCAAGGTCAACTTGTCCTCATGCATTTCTAAAGTAACATCTCACGTATCGATATACCACAAAATCCAGTACACATGCACGCTGTAACAATAAACAGTTAAATGTGCCTCTCATATATCTACTTTTGCTCCCACAATTTCTGTTGTCGAACCATCTTCAGCACTTAGCACATCCCAATATAAAAAAATTTAACGTGTAAAAAAAAACATGTTTAAATTATGTGAGTAGCGTATTGATAAAGTGGATTATTATTTAGAAGGCAATTAACAAATGGGATGCATAGTTATTTGTCTAAAAACTGTAATCACGAAGTGTACTTCAAATGCAGGCTACACGCCAATCCAAAGCATGATGATTTCATTTTGTGTAGATGATTTGCTTTTGTGCCACAGAACATGAAATCTGAACTTCCATGGTTCTTAATAAGAGACGTGTCCTATTTCAGAAATAACTAACGCATTAAGTTTGACAATTACTCCTACCCATTAAATATAGATTCTTAGTTAAAGGCATGTGAGATATACATCCTACATATTTATAACAATCGCTAGAACAAAGTTCTCCTCGTTAGAGATCAATAATGGTCATTTTCAGTAGTAATTTATTTAGGATTAATTAATATGTATTCTGTGCCTATTTGGCTACTCTCATCGACAATTAAAGCTATACTTTACTAAATTATGTATAGCTAGCCTACTAGCTAGAGAGAAGAAAGAATTAACTACACAGAAAACTGATGATGCATGAATATAGTTACAAAATAAATTATCTATTTCTGAATTAATTTTAAATATACTGAAAGTCATTTTTTTCAAAGCATCAGCACATATAGGAATCTACTTGACAAGTGAAGTCCTTGAGTTTAGAGTCTTGTTGGCTGGTCCCAGAATAATCACGGATCCCAGACCGACAATTAATTAACTGTTGCTAAATACAAAGATGAAAATACAAACGCAGTTCACAGCTGACTGCAACAAAGATGATCGATTTGGCTCGACGAAGAATACAAGAATGCAATGTACATTTAATCCCAAAATAATTAATTGTCAGCACAAGGAAAGATACATAAAGTACCTTCCATTTTCGTTTTCCTCAAAGAAGAAATTAATTAAAAACATTTACAGTTGCCAATTCACATGTTTCTATTCGTGAGTGTGTGTGTGTGTATGCATGCGGTAAAAGATATCAAAAAAGAAAAAAACTTATACATGATACATATATAGTTATATACATATTAGCTACCTTTGAATGATAAACTCATAAACGGAAGAAAATAGAAATAGTAAGTAGTAAATTTACCGTATTGGTGAAATGAGGAAACCCTAGGGAGTGATAATAATAATAATAATAATACAAAGAAAAAGAAAAGAAAAAGGAAATAGCTAGATAAGCAAGAAGCAGTGGGCAACCACTTCCACTTGTTCCACTCAACAATCATAGGAAGATAACATGACAATGTCGTTGCCTATCCCAACAAGGTCGTAAAGGTCTCGGTCGCACATTCCTCCACGTGGCACAAGCCCATTGCTCCCATGGACTCATTAAAATGACAAAGCACCCCATGCATCCTTGTATTAATGCCAACCTCACCCAAACTTTAAGGGCTTCCCCCCCCCCCCAACCCCAACGTAATAACGTGCCTGCCCCTATATCTCTCCCCTACTCACTATTACTATTGTACTACAACAAAACCAAGTCCCTGAATGCTTGTTAGAGAGAGAAAGAGTGATAATAAAGTGAAAGAAAAAGAAAAAGGAGAGTAGTGAAATAAGAAGAAAGGAGAAGAAGATGGTGTTTGAGGAAACTGAGCTCAGGCTTGGACTGGGACTAGGACTCCCTGGAAATGGAGCCACGCCAACAACTGAAGCTGATCCGGAATTAGGAGTGAGGAAGAGAGGGTTCTCTGAAACTGAAACCAATGAAACAACCACCATTGATTTGATGCTTAACCTCTCTCCCAAGGAAGCTGCTGCTGCTACTACTGATGGAGCAGATCCACGTGAGAAGGCAAAGACTTCGCCGAAGGAGAAGACTCTTCCTCTTCCCGATCCCGCAAAGCCTCCAGCCAAGTAAGTACTAGTTTAAAATATTTTAATACAGTAGCATACAAAAAATCAATAGACCAAGTTAAGCTTAGTGACAAAACTATTTTTTTGTCACTAATTCTGAACTTACAAAAAAAAAATTGTGGCATTTTTTTTCTTGCATATGCATGTGTAAAATTGAAAGAAAATGAATTGTTGTGGTAAATTTTCTATTTGTAATTACTTGATCTTGAATGGAATTAAACATATAAATATAATTAAGGATAATATTGTGCTTATATTTATTATATGGCTAATTTGGGGTGCCCGAATTAAAAAGAGATAGAAATGGAAGCGAAAAGGATCGAAAGATCATGAGAAATAAAGAAATTAATGACACTGACTGAAAAATGGATGAGAGAGAGAGAGAGAGAGAAACAAGAATACTAAAACTCTAGATGCCTTCAACTCTTGGATACCGTTTTTTGCAAGAAATAAGATCTACATGCCTTCAAATAGTTTGGGTAGCTAGTTATATATGTACGGGTGATAATACCAACAGCCTTGTAGTTATTTACTAATTCTATAAGTTTTGATTATATGTATCATATATGTATATCTTCTTTCGCAGACTGTTTAACATGCGATGTATGAAACAATATTAAGCAAATCCATATCTATAGATGCTTATCTATTTCTATGTGTAAAGAAACAAATAGAGAATTGGATTAACAAATCCATAAACAAAAACACAATTTTCCATATCCTCAGTCTTGATGTGCAGCCAAGTTATAAATTTCAAGGCTAATCAACTAGTTCTTCAAGGAAACTAATTAACTTTATGTGTGTGTGTGATTAATTTATTTGATTTTAGTTTCATTATATGCATAATTTCATCCCCAACCCCTCCAAATATGAAGTGAATCAAGTGATTTTACGAATATTAATGAATTAAAACAAAATGAACATTTTAGGGCGCAAGTGGTGGGATGGCCACCTGTGAGGTCGTTCCGGAAGAACATGTTTGCAGCCCAAAAGAGCAGCGGCGGAGAGGAAAGCGAGAAGAACAACCCTAATGCAAGCTTTGTCAAAGTTAGCATGGATGGAGCACCTTACCTCCGCAAAGTTGACTTGAAGATGTACAAGAGTTACCCAGAGTTCTCTGATGCCTTGGGCAAAATGTTTAGCTCCTTCACCATTGGTAATTATAATTAATCAATTTACCATACATTAAAATTTTTTCATATAGAATTTAATGACTATACATGATCATAACTTTTACATGATCAACCATTCAATATGATTTTAAGCATGATTATAGTACAAATTAATAAATTTATCCTACATCATAGTTTATTATTAAAAAATAATATAAAATTATTTTATATTATCAAATTATCGATATCTAGTCGGTTTTCTTTTTAATATAACTACCAAAAGATATGGATCTTAAATTTGATTTTGTAGAAAGTTAAGTAATGGTGTATGTGAATATAAAATTGAATCGCGCAGCTGATTCGATGGTATTAATTATTGGTGTGTTCTTGATATATTTAAGGAAATTGTGAATCCCAAGGCTTCAAGGATTTCATGAATGAGAGCAAGTTGATGGATCTTTTGAACAGCTCCGACTATGTCCCGACCTATGAAGACAGGGATGGCGACTGGATGCTTGTCGGTGATGTGCCATGGGAGTAAGTTTTTTTTTTTTTCCTCCACTTGATGACCCGATCGAAATTATTTTGGTTGCAATAATTTGACCTTGTAATAGTTTCAATGAAAAAGAATATGGAACACAAAAGGCAGAAAAAAGAAGACAGTAACTTGATATGCACATCGCAATGTTACTTCAAACAAGTCCTTATCCAAGAAACTTTGCGTAAAATATTATGCATGTTCTAAGGAAATCATTTGTTATCATCTTGATTTTTTTTTTATCATGTCCATGTGCATCAGAATAAGTATATCCTTTTATTATGCTATACCAATTAGTGAATTTGTTTTGGTTAATTATTGGTACACCAAGAGTCATAAAATATACAATATGTATTTTGAGATGTCATTTTTTTCCAAGATGACAATGACCACACAAACTATAGCTTTGATAAACCATGGAAATTTTTCGAAACAGCCTCCCATATATTTAGAATATCACCCCATTATTATGTAATTAGTTATTAACATAAATTTTTTTTCTCTATGTCAACCAGGATGTTTGTTGAATCATGCAAGCGTTTACGTATCATGAAAGGAAAGGAAGCTATTGGACTGGGTTAGTCTCTTACGTACTTTAACTTTTACTAGTACTTTTTACATCAAAAAGGAAACCCTACTTATTAGCCATGATTCCATGTATAAATATTCCTTCCATTAAGTCATATGCGGACCATTAACATGTTTAATTAACATCCATGTTGGTAAGGAATTGTAGCGATTTAATTAATTCAAAGAAATTAAATTAACATGCATATTCTGAAAAGCAACTTGTTTAATTTATTGTGCTTCAGCACCAAGAGCCGTGGAGAAATGCAAGAACAGGAGCTAGACTAGTAGTAATTACCAGTCCAAAATCTGCTCCATCATCGTTAGTGGTGCCCAGTTGACTTAGTAACTGAAGAAGCAAGGTTAAGCTGCAGCAGACACAGATCGACAGAGCAGGGTGTTAAAAATATAGTTAATTAATTATGTGTATCATTAATTATGGTTTGTTATATAATATATATTTCAAACAAAGTTGTGAGATGTCTTAAGTATAAATTATGAACAGAAACGATATAATGACTCTAAATTATGTTGCAAGACTTTCTAATTTATTTACTTGTTGTGTGCTTGCATAATAATAAGTTTAAGAATTTGCTTGTCTGTTGTAGTAGCTATATATTTTTCATTTTCTACTTTTCAAGTTGTCCTTTTTTTTCTCTCCCCGTTATCATTGATTCCTTGTATATTAATCAAATTTTTTATTTGTATAATAGTAAAAATGTATTGCATGGACGTTAGTACGTTTTTTTGTTTTAGGTCTAGAAACCGAGTAGATAGTACTTGAAATGTTCCCTAAACATGATGGATTGGGGGACAGGATCATGTGCACGCTCAAAGATCATTTATGCATGCTCATTGATATAAGTTAACTTTATTATTCTTTTAATTTCATTATATATATACACACACACATTAATATTAACATTATTTTGAAAGTATATATCTCTCTTAAATATTGAATATGGCTGATGGAATAACTCTTTACTCATACATATATATATATATATATATATATATATATATACTATAACAATCTCTCTATATATGAACTTACTTTTTTCTTTTTATTGTGACACATTTAATAATATATCTCACATTATTTTTGTCTTCTTTTTATATTTCTCCTTATGTATAAAGTTATTGTAAGAGTAAGAAGAAGAGAGAATGTAAGATAAGATGGTTAATATATATGATGCAATGAGATAAAGAGAAAAAAATTAAAAAAAATATTATATAAATTTACTATATGAATGATATTATTCTAATTTAAAATGTCTTACATTCACAAATATCAAAATTAAACCAAAAATCCACTTATAATTAGATATAAGAGGGAAAAAAAAAACTAGCTAGTTACAAAATTCAGGGACGAGAATTCATTTCTTTCATCACTAATACAGGGGTCATAAAAATTTTGGTGCCAAAAGAGGAAAAATAAAATATGTAGAGTTGAAGAATAAATGTCTAACAAAATATATTTTTTTCGATACAAAAATATATACTTTTCAATTTCAAGAAGTTGATCCAGTGAAAGAAGATGAGGTCTAATGACTTGAAAAATCATGTATCTAAGCCATTATTTTCAATTATAAATGTAAGGTTTTTTCATAATATGTCTTTAAATTAATTTAAAGGTTTTATCTACTTTGAATTAGGATAACATCTTTCCCCTTAAATTTCTTCCCATCAAAGCAAATTTTAATTTTTTTTTTATCACTCCTGGTTACGAAAACTCACTCATATTATTTTTTATTTTCCTAAATAAGTGTTTTTCTCAAAAAAGATATTATTCTAAGTATAAATGGTCTTTCACACACACGCACACTTTTTAATGGAAAATTCGGTGATGGCTAGTGTCTGTGCTATATGATCATTAATTTCTCTTAATCATACACATTTTTTAATGGAAAATTCGGTAATGGTTAGTCTGTGCTATATGATCATTCATTTCTCTTAATCACACACATTTTTTAATGGAAAATTCGGTGATGGTTAGTCTGTGCTATATGATCATTCATTTCTCTTAATCACACACATTTTTTAATGGAAAATTCGGTGATGGTTAGTCTGTGCTATATGATCATTCATTTCTCTTAATCACACACATTTTTTAATGGAAAATTCGGTGATGGTTAGTCTGTGCTATATGATCATTCATTTCTCTTAATCACACACATTTTTTAATGGAAAATTCGGTGATGGTTAGTCTGTGCTATATGATCATTCATTTCTCTTAATCACACACATTTTTTAATGGAAAATTCGGTGATGGTTAGTCTGTGCTATATGATCATTCATTTCTCTTAATCATACACATTTTTTAATGGAAAATTCGGTGATGGCTAGTGTGAGTAGTGTCTGTGCAACATGATCATTCATTTATCTTAATAACTCCTATAAAAGATATTTAACATTCCCCAACAGATATTTGATGATAAATTGCATTAGAAGCCCAAAAAGTCAATTTACTTTTACAAGAACGTTAATTATATGCAAAAAAAAAAAAAAAAACATTTCCAGGAGGTGCCTATCCCTTTACATTTGTATACTACTAGTACCTTTTAATTAGTAAATGAATCCATATTATGTAATTTAATTTTTATTAAGCTACAAATAAGTATTGAGAATTTGAGATACGTGATGTAATAGTAACATTTTTCGCACTTTAATTTGTAGGGTAAAGGATTTTCTGACCTTAAACAGTAGTGTTTCTAATGAGTCAATGTCACTGAATTAATGACTCTTTAATACGATGATGAGTCACTGTCGCCGAATTATTGACTCTTTAATACGACCGTGATATATTCTTCCGACAATTACTTTGCGAGAAAATATGCTTATATAGTAACCTCAAATTGTTGCTTTCAATTTCTACATGATTACGCAAATTATTTTTTATTACAGAATTTGTCATGAAAATTACTACTTACCATGTCTGTTTGTGCAAGGAAATAGCTCCGTGATAGTCTGAACCACAATTGTTGCTTTACCATTTTGAAAAAGTTTGTTCAAATCCACTTTAACTTGCCAAGCTATTAAACGAAACTTTGTGAACTTCGCTAAAAGAAAATTCCTTTTCTCTTTATTAGGTACGTGGTGATTGAAAATAACGCAACTGCTGGCCATTATCATATGGTTTGAGAAGCTATTAAAGCCACTATACTATAATACTATACTTTTTCATGGGAGCAACTGAGCAAGGGACACAAGGGCCTGCTTCTTTCACACGGAGAATTATTTCTTATGACATGTTCCAATTTAAAATCTTCAATAAAATTAATGTAGACATAGTTTAAAATTACTATCTCAGTTTTATTTTATTGATCACTTTTGGAGAAAATGTTGGATAAATATCTAATTTAGTATTTAAAATTATAAAGCTGATACTTGAGTCCTGAATTATTAAAAAATAAAGTTGTTCCTCAATTTATAAAAAAAATATGACAAATCCGTCTCACCATAAAATATCTCTTATTAACCAAAATGACCAAATATATGTGGCATAGTTGGACCTTTTATAGTGAGAAATTTGTTGAGTGTGTAATTGATTCAGATGGGACTCAAATGTCATCAAGAATTTTGATGGACCAATTTATTAGCATGGAGAAAAGTCTATTTTTACAACACCAATTTGTTGGACCTCTTCTCAGCACCCACCACCGCCCCCAACTCCACATTCTTCCTCCTCCCATCCAAAACCCTAACCCCCAAATAAACAAACTCTCATCTTCTCTTCTTTATTGGAATTGCAAGCCCAAGCACTTTGGCTCAACCCCTCGTGTCGCTGTCATCACATCCGACAAGGACGACATGGGCAAGTCTGTGTCGCCACCAACACTGGTCTCTCCCTTTCACGTAGGGTGGGCAAAAAAATCCAGTATTCAAATTTGATCTAACAACTTATCTGATCCAATCCATTTTAGTTATTTTTAATGGATCAGATTTTTTACCACATTCATAATTTATACCCGTTTATAAATCTGAAATCCATTTTCTTTTCTTACAGATTTTAAGTGGAAAATTCGAAGTCCATTCAAACATCTTTTACCCTCTCCAATCTCCATACAGCCTCTGGTTGCAGGTTGATAGTTCTTTTGCGTTTTAGGTTGGATTTGTTGCAGGTTTCGACTTTGAGTATAGGATTCCGACCACGCCATCATCTCCAATCTCCATACAGCCTCCCTATGCGTCGTTCGCTGCACCTACAACCAAAACGCGCAAGATCTGCTTTTTTACAGTTTTGGCCAAAAGAAGACCTTCATCGAGAAGGTGACGGTGGTGGTGGTGGTTAATTTATGCAGGTTTGTCACCACCTACTGTTTAGAGTTTACTCCTATTTTTTTTCTCCAGAGTACGGAGCACATAATTGAGAAACAAAAAAACAAATTACTAACTCCATGTTGTGGAAACCGAAAAAGGAACCAATAGAACTAAAAGGTTAACCAACTTTATTTTCAATAATATTATATATTAAAATTATTATTTAAGATTTGACTACCAATGTCAATCAAAAGTTTAACTTTCTATACGGTATATTAAAAAGTTTGTTGGTGTAGCTGTTTAAGTTATAAAAGTTTGATATTTGTAAAATAAATTTTAGATTTAAGTTTTATAAACATAAAAGTTAGACAATATTTTTCCTTAATTTGATCTATTATTTTTATTTTAAATTAGTCTCTTGAAAGTTATTTGGATCACTATTTTAATTTTTCAGACTTATCGATATATAAAAGTTATATATTTTCTTTGAAAGATTTATTTACCAGTAAATTAAATCCCCATAGATTGGTTGTTTAATTATTTTAGCAATTAATATGATAATATTTTTTATTTTTAGTTGATAGGATGATAATTTAAGTTTTTAAAAGATTAATTTAATTAATAATTTAATTACATATAAAATATAAAATATTTACACCAACATATGTGAGTTTGAATGAAATTAAATTTGAATTTTTTTTATTTGGCCTTATAAATAAATAAATATTAAAAACTTAATTAAATGCAGTTGATTAGATTCTAAATAAAAATATGGGTCATTAAAAAAATCTATAAATATTTCATGAAAAAGAAATATTTACTGTAATAATACTTTTGGTAAAAAAATTATAAGGAAAAAAGAAAGAAAAAGAGAAAGACACAAAAGTAGCAAGCATACATGTAAATAAGACCCTATGTTAATGTTATGTTATGTGGACATGTGGATTTTTTTTTATGAAAAATGTCATCAATCGATATTGACTAAAAATCTTGTCCGACTTCAATAAAAAAATAATCCTACCTAAGATCGATCAAAAATATCATTGATCAATGTCGATCGAAAATGCATTGACAAATGTCAATAAAAAATAGTCATGGTTGATTTTGGTCTAAAATTGTCTAAAATGATGTTTGCCGAAATTGTCCTGATTGAGATAACCAAAAATACCCTAACCAAGATCGATCAAAAACAATCTTAACCAAGGTCGGTTGAAAATAGCTCTTAATTGACATGTACTAAATTTTCACTTTTTAGAGTTTAATTACTAAAATTTGTAATAAAAAAAATATTTATAACATTTAGGTGGATATAAATTGGATATGATCTAAATCTATATCCACTTAAATGGATTGGATCTTGAATCTAAATTGTTTTTAAAAAAATATGGATATAAATTTAAGATCTAATCCATTTAAGTATATATGAATTGGATGTGGATTGGATTCTTAAAAATTCAATCCATGCCCACCCCTACTTTCACGCCTTAGCTTCTTTGTCGTCGCAATTAATGCTGACATCGACCTCCACAACCTTAACCAAATCTGGAATCGTGAACTCAACATTGCATGTTGGTGAAGGTTCACCATCATCACACTTGAAACAGGAAGGGAACCTTGTGGTTGTGTTCTTGCCAACATGTTCTCCCACTCTTGTGTGACAATTAAAGGAAATGATTTGGGGTTGTTGTGGTGGTGGAAGGGAAGGTTAATTTGGAGCGGTAATTGATCTTGTGACTTTGATGTTCTTTTTTTCGGGGGGGAGGGGGGTAGGAGATCCAATCATTTAACTCGCTAGTGGAGATACCTAAGATTGAAAGAGGGTGCAGTGATGAAAGAAAAATGAAGGAAAGATAACAAAAAGGAGGCAGAATGTCACCAGAAATTACATTCGATAGTGATGGTCCATGGATGTGGAAAGAGAAACATGAAGGCATAGTAAGGAAAAAGAAGAAAGGGATAAAACAATAAAGATTGGTCCATCAAAATTTTACTGAGAAATTAGTCCATCAAAATTTTATTGAGAAATTAATCCATCCTACTCATTATTGGAGTTAGGAACACATGTAAGGAAATTTTCGCTGACAAATCTGTTCACAATGTCACGTAGATCGTTATTTTGCTTTGACGAAGATATTTAATGTTTGACTAAATTGTAATACTTTTCACTAATTTAGGGACAAAATTTTATTTTTTTATTTTTCAAGTACTAAAGTGTAAACGCATTACAAATTCACTCACCACCAGAGTCTCCTTCATTACTTTCTCTACCAAATTGAAATCCACTCCAGAAGAAAACTATCAAAGTAGAAAAATTGAAGTCTTCATGACTTTTCTTTTTCTAATTTTGTTCACCCACAAAAATTGATTGGTTTTATAGGAAAAAATGATCAAGCTTAAAGGTGTGTTATGACTGAAGACTCTCATGTTAAGTAAAATAGTAAATAATACTTCTATTTCTATTCATAAGACTCAAATTTAAAATGGTGTTTGTTCCTTTTCATAAGACCCAAATTGAAATCTATCCTAGAGTTTCTCACATTTGGAAAAGTGTTGTGAATAATTTGACTCATATAGCTAGTAATATTCTCTAGTCTATTAACCGTGGGAATAATTCCTGTTTTTGGAAAGATGTCTGGATTACTGGCTTGCCTTCCCTTAATTCTCTGATTCCAAAATATATTCCTAGCCATACCTTGAATTTTCCTATTTTTGCTTATAGGGCCAAAGGGGATTGGAGATGGGAGGCCCTCAATATGTTATTGCCTCCAAATATCTGCTCTTTGATTATATATGTGAATCCATCTTCAAGAACCGAAGACGATATGTCTCTTTGGAAAGGTTCTCATTCTCAAGATAGGAATTTTTCAATTGGTAATGCCTATCACTATTTATCCACTCCTAATAATTCCATGTTGTTCCTGATAATTTACATTTTCCTAGTATATGGAAGTGGCAAGGACCTCAACGCATTAAGCTCTTCCTCTAGTAACTGTTGAGAATATCAACAATAACTGTTGAGAATCTCACACAACCATCACATTTACCCAATTGAAAGACTAACCATTAAAACCATAAGCAGAGTACTTATGACTATGAACCCAATAAAAACATAAAAAATTGATAAGTATTGGGATGAATATGGTATTGTGCTTGCATTTGGTGCAATTTTAGACCCAAGGACGAAGTTGGAAACATTGGGTTATTGTTATGAAAAATTGATCCACTTAAAAAATAAAGAGCAAGATTGATACATATTTGAATGAACCATCTTTGAATTTTGATTTTACCAAGCACATGGATATACTCCAGTGGTGGAAGAGTAATAGTGAACATTTTCCAGATCTTTCTGTAATGGCTAGGGACTTGTTGAGCATCCTTATTACTACAGTTGCTTTTAAATTTACATAGCATTGGTTCTCAAATCCTTAATAAGTATAAAAATCATCTATTGCCTAAAAATGTGGAAGCAATTATTTATACTTCCAATTGACAGCTGGCTTCGTTGATGATAATTCATTTGATCTAATTGTAATTAATTTTTATATTTATACAACTTGATACATGGTTACTTTGAATTGATTTTCATTGTTAATATGATGTAGATTATGAGAATGGAGCTGACAAAGATGCAAAAGTGGAGAACTATTATTACTTTGATATGTCAGATGATAATTGATTAATTCACGTGAACTATTATTATGACAATTTAGATTTTTAGTTTGGTTTGTGTTTAATGAATTTGTATTGTTTAAAATTTTAAAACTAGTTTATGACTTCTATTGTGATTTGACTACTTGTATTGGTACTTGGATCTTGTTAGACTTATTATTAGTTATTATTGAAGAATATTATTATTTTGTGATTTAAATACTTTTTTTATTAAGATTTGAAGAGTAGATTGTTATTTTAAATTTTTTTTTATGAAAGTTTGTTATTTTGCTAAAAAAATTATCAAATTTGATCTTTGAAGACTACTTTGTGCTAGGTATTTGGCTATTGGTTAAAAGTTTGTTACTTTGCTGGAAAACAATTATTGAAGGGTGGGCTAATGTCAGACGGGGCAGGCCAATATGTGTAACCTGTCAAGTCTAAGCGTAGGGCCAACCCACCCTATCTCGCTTTTGGCAAGCCAATTGTGTGTCTGGCCAAAGCAGGTAGGGTCAGCCCGCTTTGCCATCCCTAGTATGCCTTGTTTGGTAAATAAGGATGGCATAATGCATCCGAAATTTAAATAAAGTATGATATCACAAATGTATACATAAGAACCAGTAGGTGTTCACGGATATAGATCACCCGATAATCCGAATTGATCCAAAATGATTCAAACAGTTTGGGTTAGGTCATTTATGTATTTGGGTCAAAACCGAATAGAATCGATCAAAATCGTTCATGTATAGGTTTAGTCACAAGTTTAGATCTATAGATTCGATCAAAACCAAACTGAACCGATCAAAAATTTTAGAATTGTTTGGTTTAGCTTTAAATTCTACTAATATTAGAACTCCAAGTGTTGGAACTTCAAATGTTTATAATATTAATTGATCATATTTTGTTTATTTGTTTCAACAAATTAAGTTGCACCAAAACTTTTATTGGAAGAAATTAGTTTATAAGAAATAGTTATAATTCAGACTATTATAATAAATATTGTTGAAAAATATTTTGCTTTAATTTATATTAGTCAATTTTAGAATATTATGTTGATACTATTAATTGAATCAATTTTACAACTTTTCAGACATTTGAAAATAGTGTTTGAATAAATAGTCATTTTCATATCTGAATATATAGGGTACTTCATTTATCTATTACCATTAATAAAAAAAACTTACGTGACATAAAGGAATGAAAATGTCACAAAAATTGTTGTCAACATGACTACTAAATAGATTAGACCAAAATGTAAGCAAGTTTCCATTAGACCAAAATGCAAGTAAATTTTCATTAGACCAAAATGTCAGTAAGTTTCATTGGACCATATAAGTTTCCATTTGACTCATTTGTCAAATTCCAAATTTCATTTCATTTAAAGATAAAATATAATTTAATCTTCATCTTTTTTTTTTGTTCTAACCTATAAAATATAATTTAATTCTTTCACTGGATCAATACACTTGATTTTGTTCTAACATGTAATTTAACATCAACACAATTTTGTTTTAACCTATGATTAAGAAAGTTTCTTTTTAAGAAAATGGCCTTACCAGCTCAAAGAACAACTAATTAAGCGCATATTTAACATTGTTAAGTCTCAACTCTCTCAAACAAAATTGATTCTAACACAATGTTTTTCAAAATCCACTAAACAAAGAAGACACTAAAATTTGAATTTTCATCATTGGAAGACAAATTTGTCAGATTTCCACACATTCAAGAAAAAAAAATGACTATTTACCCTATTATGTTAATTGTATTGAATATTTGGATGAATCATAATATAAAACAGTCCTAGAAAAAAGATAAAAATTAAATGAATAACTCGTAGACCCGAATCAAACCAATCCGTTTATGAATGAATTGGATTGGGTCGGAATGTATTGAGTTTCAAAAAAAATCTAAATATTGAACCGAACTGAACCGATTAAATTTAATTGGATTGAATCTTAAATTTGGTTAATACTAACCCGAACCGACCCACAAACACCTCTAAAAACTAGTTTTAAAAGAGAATACAATTATTAGTACAGATGCACATTACAAAGTTGTCTCTTGATCCTTCTCCGTTTTTTTTCAGGTTCAGGGGACTGCAAATAAACAAAATTGAAAATAAAATTAGTGCGTGTAACAATGCAAAACATAGAATGAGTTAAGAAAACTATGCTATTTCTAAATCAAAATTTTCTTTTATGAGGGGGTTGAATGAAACACCAATTCATTTAAGTATATGATCCTTTGGTATTATTGATGCACAAGCTTACTGTATGCCTAACACATAATATAAATAGCTTTCTATTTCTTTTAACACACAAGCCAAGAAAAGTTGTATAGTAAAACATGCTATATTACCTCCTCCTCACTGAGTAAATGTGGAACCTGAATCCTTTTGGAGCCATCAGGTAGACGTTTAGATTGTGAATGGTTTTCCATATCAGCAGAAGCATCGCAGACCTGCATACACATTAAGAACATATATCAGAACCGAAGAGGCCTGGAATCAAACCATTTAATTTAGGTCAAAGTAAATATGCTTATTCACAAACTGCAATTATATAGCACCATCTAGTTCTTCAGATCCAATATCAATTCATGAAGAATACATCTCAAGAGCAAATTAAGTTATTATGGAAGAATTTATCTGGAGAATTGCTTTGTTACCTGACTTAGGATGGCCCCTATTAACATATTCTGACAACCAGATGCATGCACATTTTCCAAATTCGGGCACTGGAGCAACAGTCTCTCTGAACCAGTTAATTTAATGAAAACAATCAATCTTACAATTGTAAAGGAAATCTTGATGTGCTGAATGAAATTTTCACATGATAATTACTAAAGAATAGGAGCATGAAATGATTACCTGGATGCAAATTTGAACAAGAATTTAGATTCAGATCAATGAGTCGTGGGCAGTTTAAGTATAGGGCCTACATATTAATTGAAAAGATACAAGGATTAGAAGCCTTGGAAAGAATAGCATAAAGATCTTTCCTCTTAAGTCTAATATAAAACTCACATCTAAGCCAGTGCAACCCCATAAACTGAGTTTCTTTAAATGGCTATGTTTGATGATTAGCTTTTGGTTTATAAGGTGTACATTAGTGTCAGGTGTTTTTTGCAATTTGCAGTTGTTTTCGTCAGCAGTTGGATTTTCCATATTAGGATCACATATGGTCACGCCACAGTCCATAATTTCAAGGTGTGGCAACTGAAATGTAGCAAATTGAATACCACCTGAATCACATAACAGCAGATTAGGAAGCAGAAGCTTAAGCTACCACGAAAGTTTTGTAGATTAATTATGTAATAGGAGATTACTTGAAGTCACATTAGGGCAAAGAGCAAGCAAGAGTCTTGTCAAGGTATCAGGGAACACATTGCAAATCATACTAATGCCACTGTCACTAACACCAGATCTGTGACAAAAAATTATCCGTTATACATGATTTCTAAGAGATAAACAAGGAAATTAAGAAGAACAAAAATGCATACTTGAAATAAAAATTGTTTTATTATAATTTCCATTATATTTGCAGGCAGCATTGAGTTTCATATATTCTTTTCTTGGTCTCCAAGTATACTACAATTTCAAGACTCCTATGAAAAATTTGATTGCAATTAGAATGGGTACAGATACATACCCACTGAGATCAAGCAATTCAAGATTTGGATAGCTTGAGGCAATGGCAGCAACAGATGCATCAGTGATTTCGGATCCAAGAACAAGAGAAAGCATTCGCAACCCCCTTAATTGTATTAAAACAAAACTTCATTAAGCTCATCATAAATAAAAACGACATTTACACTGATTATATAAAAGGCCTCCCCGTGGGATTTCAGATATAAATATGAAAGTCAGGAATAGAATTAAGATTTGATTGCTTTCTAGTTATTCGTGTGTGCATGTGAGGATGTATACATACTAATATTGTAGACACATTATTTCTTTCATTTCCTTTCTTATGCACCATTTTAGCATGCAGTAGAAATTGGACTTAATCCTACTTGGTCTAATAAAATGTTGATAGTTATGAAACAATGAACTCATACATATACAAATTTCAAAGCATTGTATATTGCAATCTTCAGTTTCAACAAGACGGGATATTGTCAATGACGGCTGAAAAAGTAGAGATTAAGATGCCAAAAACAAATGACAAACCTCAAGTGAGCAGCTGTAAGAGCAAGCACAGCAGAGTGTGAAAGCCGTATTGAAGCTATATGTATGTTTTGCAATCTCGGGCAACTCCTTCCCAAACCTTCAATCATAACTTTGAGATCTGTACTATCATTTTCTTGCCGAGAAAAATCCAAGGAAATCTCTCTCAACTGGGGACAATTAAATACCTACAATTTAACGCATCTGTTAGCAACTAGAGTTCACACAGAATGCCAAGCTCAACCGAAAATCAATTTAGTTATTGATCACGTCATATAATAACATAGGAGAAAGAAAAGGAAAAAATCACCATCTTAGAGAGAGAGTGCAGATCTGATAGCCAGAGTGTAGAAAGACTAGAAGACCAGAGGACAAAACCCCCCAGGTTAGAACAACCTTCCATCTTGAGGCTTTTGAGTCTTCTTTTATCAGCAACAAATCGGCCTAATTCGTCTCTGCATTTTCATAATTGAACATCAGATAAAGCTAAAAAGCAAAACACAGCATTCTTTGGTTAAACTTGCATATGCTTATCTAATCTCATTTAAGCATAGAATGATGACGACAATTGACTGCATAAAAGACTGAACAGAAATCAGAAAACAAAGACTTGAACTAATCTTCAAGAAATTAGTATTTGGTACAATGATTCTTAACAGAACTGCCAATATAGTTAATTTTATCCAAACAGACAAAAACTATCTTCTGAAATATAAAGCTGCAATGGGACAAAACAAAAGTTACACCACCAGCCAATAAACGCAGAGTAATAATCTACCACATGACAATGTGCCATCAAGACTTCAACCACATACAATCTGATAGAGTAAGAATAACTCACATTCACCCCATAGAACAATGTCAAACACAACCAAAATTCTGGAATCGCAGGAGGAATCATTAAATCACTGACATTAAATGGTTCAACCCCACACAACGGTCATGTTGTGCACATGTTTAAAATCATACCATTCATAAATTGCGTAATCAGGTACTCAATAACAGAAAAAATTAATTCTCCATAGAAAATTAGAAACTAGAAAAAAGAATGTTTAAAAATTAAAAAGAGAATCTGGTACTCAATAACAGAAAAACTTAATTCTCCAATATCCAGAGAAAATTAGAAACTAGAAAAAAAAATTAAAAATTAAAAAGATAACAAGTAATACCCATTGATCCGAATAGTTGCAGTATCAAACATCAAGATCTCCATACACTCAAGATTAGGGCACGAAAAGGCAATGCAAGCCAACATAGTTGAATCAAAATCACTGCAACATAACAACATGTTAGATTCATACAAAAAAAAATGCATATTAATAAATTGGCAATGCAATCCCAACCACACTCCCAAAATTCAATCCTTTTATTTTTTATTGCCCTAGTTATCTACCATCGAGATTCAAGACTAATCTCTCATGCATGGAATCAAGGGGCTAAATTTTCCCACCAGATATTCTTCTATACTAACAAATATAAAGATTTACCACATGTTTAAGATACCACGCGATGTTGGTATTATTTTTATGTTATCTGTATCATTTTTTTTTTAAATCATCAAAACAATTTCTGAATAATTCGTATCATTTATACTTATCATTGTTCAATCAAAACAATATCGCAGATCTAGATCCTACCTCTCCATTCTAAGAGAGAGTCTCACAATCCCAGGACACTTTTGCAATATGGAGGCAACAAATCTGACAGGAATGTTGGCTGGAACCCTAATTTTCAATTCCTCCGCTGCTCTCCATAGCCTTTTCGCCGTATTCCTCCATCCTTTGCAAACCTTCGCGGCAGACAACAACTCCGATGGCGGCAGCCTCCTCATCACTTCCCACATGAGACTCGCCGGCAGCCCCCCTGCATCGGCATCCAGATCGGTCTCATCGAAATCCACTTTTTCATCTGGTTCATACCGATCGACAACAATAGGAACAGGTTCATCGAAATCATCAAACGACGCCGTGAGATGGAGATTCGATGGAGACTGTTGGAGACTGGGCACAGCGTCCGATGAAGTGCCGGAGACAACGGAGAAGGACGAATCGGGAGTTGCCACGGTAGTGGAGGCGGGGGTTTTCACGGTGCAATTGTGGCCCTTCTTCGGGAGGCCGCAGTGGCCGCAGTTGTAACTGCCTCGCTTCTTGCCGCGCTTGGCGGCAACGGAGGCGTCTCCGCCTTGCGGGGGTGAGAGAGCGGTGACGATGTGGGGATGATCCATAGTGCTTGTGGGAGAAAAGTGTGAGATGGGAGGATATGAGAAGTGAAATATAAGAACCCGGCGGGAGAGTTGGCGCGCTTATTTAATTTAAACTAATATATTATTAAAAAATGGATTTAATACAATTACAAATATTGATTATTTAAAGATTCAAGAAATTGTATTTTTTAAAACTAATAAATTAAAAGTTTTAATATATAATAAAAAAATATTTTTATTTTAGTCTATTTCCTCTTTATTCAATTATCGGGTACAGTAATATTTTAAAATTACTTTAAATAAATTATTAAATATTGTACAATATAATGAATAGAAAATAGTTAATATTTCTCCATGTTTTCATTTTTTTAAAAATAACCATATTTATTGATTCTTTAATATATATTTTGATATATTATTGTCATTGATAGCATTTTTTTTATAAAATTAGAGACCTTCTTTACCTTTTTCCCCTTTATACTAGTTATTTATATATCTTGATTTTATACTTCTTTTTCATGTAAAATGCATCTTGAAAATTCTCACACTTATTTAATAGGGACCTTTTTGTTATGAGCCTCTAATTAGGTAATTTGTCACAACAATATTATGACATTAAAAGATTTTGTTTTTAATTCCGCTCATCGGTTATGTTTTGAGAAAAAAAATATTAATTACTAAATAATTCATGCAATTTAGAAAAGTTGTATCCTTTGAGAAACAACTAATAACAAAGGGAAGGAGTTATCCTTAGAGTAACATATCATGTTTTGGATTTGAAATTCCCTGGTTGAATTTACACTTATACTCACCCCATAGTTTTTTTTATATAACATATTTAGTTTCACAATGTCGATTAAAAAAAAGTGACACAAAAGAAACATGGAAGCTTGTAGTTAGAATTAAAACCCTTTGTTGTATCCATACCCCTAAAACTAGGGTTGATCGAAATGGTCTTGATGGATGCAAATGTATCATTATTTTTTTCATGCTAGCTTTTGACTTAAATATACATTTTTTTCATGCAAATGTATCATTATTGTTTTTCATGCTACCTTCGCACCTAAATATAAGACTTTTTCTCAACTTTATATGTCCCTTTTTTGTCTTTTTTATACTGAATTTGATCATTTTTATAAGACTATTTTCATGATGTCTTTTAAATTAATTATTTTTTTACCAAAATATTTTTAATTTCTTTATAATAAACACATTATTTCTCTTACAAGGATTGAGGGGCAAGAGTAGCACACATTAATTAGGTAGAAAGTAATTAAGTGAAAAGAAAGACATGATGACTCTCAATAATTATAAGGGAAATTTTGAAAAAAAAATAGTGTAAATTACTACAAATTTAATGTTACAAACTAAATTAATTAATTTTTTTAAAATATATGAATTAGTTAATAAAGTGTTATATTTAGAGATAAAGTTAGGATTATTTATCTATATGGAAGCTATTCAACTTTGTTGCATTTTACATAAGTTAGGGGCACGAGATACAAGCGGTGGTAAAAAAAAATCTTGAGTTGGTGACATGAAAGTCAAAGCACAAAGAAAATAATACCTATGTCATGTGAATTTTGATGTATCGTGCAATGAATGACAATATATGACCTGTGAGACTATAACCAGCTGTTCAAGTTGTAACTCACAAGCAGTACAACCCTCAACAATAAGATCTTCTTGAAATGCCTATGTATGTGTATCAATTTAAGAAGTTTAATGACATACTTAGTGGTAATTCGCCTATTGATTTGTTAGAAAATAAAGTTTAGATACTACATTTGCTCATTATTTTATATTTTAATATACATATAATAAACATAAAATCCTAATATGCACAAAAAGTTATTCTTACAAATGTGGTTCGAACTTTACATGAAATTACACATTTCTAGCCTAACTCAAATATAAAGAAGTTGGTTTTGGGTCTTCTTATTTATTTAGTAGGTTTAATTTAGTCTCTTTTATGTTTAAAATGTTCGATTAAAGTCTCTTAATATTTAAAATGGTTATATTTGGTCATTCTGTTCAAATTGAGGCTAATGTTACTAACAGGGCGAACGTATATAGACTGGATTACTGGAAGGGGGCACATATAGACTGGAAGGGGGGCATGGCCTGCTGTTTTTTTAATCAACTTTTTTTAACATATACATTGTATAATATTTTAGTAATAAATTAATTATTTTTATTTAAATATTTTAATTGTTAAAATCATAATATTTAAGTATAATTATCTATTTTAAAAATAATGACATTTTTTCTCTTTTAAGACAAATATACTATTTTATATAAATAATAATTTTATTTTTATAGTATTTATTATAGAAATAATTATATTTTTCCTTTTTAAAAAAATATTTGTGTTTATTTTCTTTTTTAATATTTGTTCCCTTTATAATATATTTTAAAGATTATAAAAGATTTATACTTGTAATCAAATAATTTTACTATCCTTTCTTTTATATGATTTGGTAATAATTGATTTGAGCAATTAAGGTAGTTAAGAGAAAACTTAAACTTTTTAAGCATTTGACATTTTGTGATTAATTGACTGTAACTTTTTTTTACATTATTAGTCATACCAATTAAATTATTTACTAATAATTAAATAGCAAACCATCAATTTAACCATTAAATTTATATATTTTTATCAATTTAATCATTAAAATTAAGGAAAATTCTTATAAGTTCTTAAAAAAATAGAATTTCATTTAAGTTCCTTAAAATAATTCCCTTTTATTATTTTGGTTCCTGATCTTAGGACTTAAGTGATAATAATAAAACAAGTTTATTGACAAAATTGAAAGAAAAAGTTATTTTTAAAGACTTAAATAAAATACCTCTCAAATTATTTTGTTATTACAATACTTATTGTGTAAGCACTCTTTAAGTTATTTGTTACAAAATTACAAAATAAATTATATTTCTTCGCAGAGGGTCACAAGTCATAGCTTGTCACTTGATAACACGTGCTTAAGCATCTATATCTATATTATTATATAAAAGAAGGTGTTATATAATTGAAAGCTGCCACATGATATTCTCATGACTTATTTTTGAATTAAATGTAATTAAATTAATTTTAATTAAATATAATTAAATTATTTTTTTTGTACTTGTAAGTAATATATATATTTAAGTTGATAACTAAAGTAATTAATATCACAATTTAAAATATTCAATTATTATTTTTTTAAAACATTGAATATACAATATAAATAATTTAAATGTAAAATAAATTAATTTTTTATTCTAATTACTTATTAACATTTAACGGGATGTGAGTAGGTAATTCAAACGTATGAGTATCTATAATTTGAAATTATTTAAATAACTTTAATTATATATAATTTAAGTTGTTGAAATATAATTTTAGCATAAATATAAAAATTCAGAATTATTTATTTTTAATATAAAT
>PYAF01002242.1:1076601-1108969 GCA_007407185.1 Glycine tomentella
AACTAACCATTATATTCTTTGAAGTCAAAATTGTTTTTTTTTTCTCCTTTCTATTTCTAACAATTCTTTGAATGACTATTCAAAGCTATAAAGACATTTTTTTAACAATTAATAAACAATTAATAAAGTTTGACCTATAGTTTCAACTCTCATAGTTAATTAATTTTTATTTAAATTTTTATTAAAAAATTGACAAAAAATGTGGTTTTTCCAAAATAAAGGAGTTAAGTACATGTGGAATAGGTTTTCACTTCAATCTTCATTTTTCATTACTATTATTTTTTTTTATTTCCCATTACAAAAGTATATAATCTCTTTGTAATAAATAAAATTTAAAAAAATAAATACTAACATATTTTAATAATTTATGAGAGATTTTTTAAATCAATGAAAAGTTACATCTTTCATGAAAGCACATGTCTATTTATGAAAATGTGCAAGTATAAAATATTATATTCTTTCATGAAAGTGCATATTCTTTCATGAAAATGTATTTTTTTTTTTTGTGAAAATATGCAAAAATGTTGTATGCTTTAAAAAAAAAAGTGTACATGCAAGGGACTTAGATCATTGTGCATAGAGTAATCTTTGAGAGCCATAGGAATAGGAATTCAACAAGTTACAGTAAAAATTAATGTCTCAACATAGTCGTTGTCGCTTGCAATTAAACTGACATTCACGAGATGCAATTTTTTTAAACTTTTGTAAACTAGTAGATTTTGGAAATTTCACGGCAAGTATTTGCTGACCATATTTAGGAGTTTGGAGGTAGCCAAACCAAAGGCATCAAATTTAAGATTAAACAGGCAAGTAGAACTATCTTGTTTACACATAACCGAGACCATATGTATCTTAAAAAAAATATATAAGATAACTTGTAAGTATAATCAAATTGCATGCAGAAAGGGCACATTAAAAAACATTGTGATAAATTCATTATTTATCCAATCACTTTTTTCGTCCTCGTGCACAAAGAAATTTAAGAAAATTATTATTTTGTAAACCACTATTAATTTAAAGCTTGACATGTGTAAATCATATCCATAACCAGTGACAGATGTAAAGGGGGGCAGAAAGGGGTCTAACTCCCTCTTGGTATTTCTTATGTATATGTGAATATATGTGTATTTTTAAGTTGATAAGTGTAAAATTAATTTTATTTGATATAAAATAATGATAATTAAGATTAGATAATGTAATTGTAAATATTAGTTTTATTTTTTGTTATTATGACAATGATTAAGATGATAATTATTATAAAATTATATAAAACTAATTATATATATGTTTGTTGTTATTATAATTACTGTTAAAATTATCATCTTAAAAAAATAGTTTCAATTTTATGTGTAAAAATAGTCTTCAATCTCTAATAAAGGTCAATCTCGAATTTACGCGATAAGAGATATCTAATAAAGGTCCATCTCATATTTTTACATTTTTTTAAAGGAAAGCCTAGCTAAAGACAAGAGATCTCTAATAAATCATAAATATGTGGATTTGCAAATGAGACAGAACTCCCATTTTTAACGGAAAAAAAATTGCAAGAAATGCAGGAATGAGCACGTGCGTATGGAGGTTCTGGCAGCCTGACACGGGCTAACTCATTGTTAGCATGCAGAAGAATGAAATGTACCAGCTTTTTTCTACAAAATTAATATTAACTAGTTGTTAGTCTTTATTAGGGATAAAATTTTAAATCACAGATTTCTTCTTTTCTTATTGTTTTTTAATTATTAAATCAATCTTTAAACTTGTATGTTGATAAATAAAATAGATTATCAAGAAAACTTGTTTTTTAAAGGAGATATTTATTTAGTGCTACAGATCGAAATTAATTAACTTGCAATTTTTAAATCATCCAATGAAATTTTCTCATCTGTTACTTTTTTCATATTTCTTTTGTCCGTTTATTTACTCAAATATATATGATCTGTCATGCCTTCATCTATGTTTGGGTATATAATTAATTCCCGCGGCCTAATAAGATCCGTCTAGTGTTTTATACTTAATTATCTTGCAACGAATGCATGCTGACCGAACCATTTATATAAGCTTCTGTTTCTTTCTTCTTCTTTTTTCTTCTTTTTTTTTTTCTGAATTCAGTGACTTCTCTAAGTGGTTGGCAATAGTCAAGAGCTGTAGCAAATAAAGGGGAGATAGATTTAGACCAAACCTTTGTTTTTTGTTTTGTTTTCCTTTTTTAAAAAGGTTAGCTGAAGGCGGAAGAGAGATTGTGTATTTAGATAATTAGCTTCTTTTTTTTTTTTTTCCTGAGTGTGTATTTAGATTAGCTTATTCTAAAAGAACAGTTTTTTCAGCATTTTTAAAAACAACTTAATAAGTGTGTGGGTATATGGCTGTAAAGTATATCAAGTAAGAGATCGTGAAGTATGATAAGACCGAATTTCAACCATATAATAAATTAATAGATGATTGAATCAGGACTATCGACTGTCAAATGAATGCGTTGGACAATTTTTTGTTGAGATTTTAATAAATACGTTAAAAGTAATTCATTAATCTATTTAAGTTAAACTATATTTTTCGTATTCATAAATATATAAAATATTTGAAATTTGTCTCTTTAAAGTATTTAGTAGTTTTTATAAAATTAAAAGATGTCATTTTTTTTTTTTACTTAAGTTTGAATTTCGAACTTAGGATGATGATTTTTATATTAGTTATAAATATGAGAGGTTTAAAAAACATCATATTTTATATTGATTATATGCATGATTGATATAAAAATATAATATTTATATTGGTTATATAATGTTTTTTACATTGGCTATACATATAATTTATGTAAAATGTGACTTTTTTATATCAATTGTACATTTAACTGATGTAGAAAAACAATGCAAGTAGGTTCAAATTAAATATCCAAACCTTGATTTTAACCAAAAAAAGATATATTTCAATTTTGTGAGAAAAATAAACATACTCAAAATTTTGCATGGGCAAATTCTTAACATTTTCATATTTTAGGACGAAAATTATATTTTATCCATCTATTTATGATTTATTAAAAATTCATAAAACATTATTACATCCATGATCCTTTTATTAAAAATCATCTAATTTATCCATTAATAACTTTTGTGTCAATGTGGATAAATATCTACAATATTTTTTTTATCATAATATTGGTACAAAATAGTTTTGATTAATCCTTGTCAAAGATCGTGAATGCATATAAGATGAACATTATTCTTTCTACACAATTTATTTCATATTTAATGGTGATCAATTGGGATTTGAACTCTAGATCATTTAATTAAGGAACACAGAGATTACTACTTGTGTCAAAAGGTATCATATAGATATCTAATTTATCTTTAAAATTGTTTTTAAATCACTAAAAAATAAACACCTATTAATAGACAAGACACCGAGTGCTTGTTTCCAATTAGTAAAAATAATATATATATATATATATATATATATATATAATTCAATTATTTGAATAGATAAAAATCACTATAAGGAAAATCAAGGACGGTTGTATCATCAAAGTTGCAGGTTGTTGGAGCAACCATGTACCATGTTCCTTCAATTCTGATAGTGACGGAGAACTGAACTGTTTTGATTTGCACACACTATTCCCTGCAAATGAACTGAATCAGATCTCATTTCCCTTTGTGCATGCATTCATTACCATCACAGCACACACCATATTTTGCCCAATAATTTGTTAATTTAACTAATTAATTTAGTATCACCGAATAAATATTATTCTGAACAATGTTTGGCATGTGTTTAATTATTTCCACATAAATAACATCTTTTAAATAATAGCATTTTCTTGATTAGTTGGTCTTTTCTGAAGTACTAGTATTGTTTTTAAATTAGAGTAACAGGTTTGGAAAAAGATTAAAAATTGTTTCCATTTGTTTGTATTCTTAAGCTTAAGTAAAAATGATATAGGTGAGATTCAAGACATTAAGATTTTGTAAAGCGATAAGTCGTGAGAGTTGATTGGGGTATGATAGAAGAATTGATACCAACAAAAATTTAATGTAATGCACAAGTTTAAACCGTTTTACTCATTTATTCAACTAGTTCCTAGAGAAAGATTCTCACCAAGTGAAACTAATTTTGGACAACTTTAAGAAAATTGAAGTCACGCTGAAGAATCGAAGGCAAAGTTTTCCACGAAATCCTTAACTATTTGTGCTGATGATCATAAAATTTTGTGTAGTTCTGCAAGAGTTTTGTTGGTATTATTTTCAATTAAAATTGAATATCACTTAAATAAACAGCATCAATATCTTTATATATCGAGCATGATATTAAGATGAAACTTTGATTTTATTGAAAAATAATGTAAAAAACACTTAATTAAAAACTAATATATATATATATATATATAATAGTTTTGTCCTTGTGGAAATTAATTATCTGTCTTTTTCCATCTATCTACTTCTATGTCCCTCATTCTGAAAAAGAAACAACATTAATTTTTTTTATCGATATAAGAAAAACATCTTTCTTTGGTGTTATTTTTCTTCTGCTGAAGTTTTATTTTTTTAGTTAGGGTAACAGGGAAAAGACTCAACTTTGATTCCATTTGTTTTTACACCTAAAGTAGAAAAAATAATAATATATTTTTACACCTAAGGTCACGACTCACGATGAAGTCCTGGAATTTGATTGATCAAATATAGTAGTCTTGGTTTATTTAATTAGATAATCAGTTATTTATCATTAACGGTGCAATTTGCAGTGGACTTACTCAAATGAATATTCATTTTAACTTGTTGAGCTTTACAATATTATATGGGATTTAAAAAATTCAAATAAGTTTTGTTTAATGATGCACTACTTAAAAATTTAAAACAAGGATTGCTATAAACAGGGAATAAAATTTTCTCATTAACAATGATAAAATTGCATGTATAAAAATTATTTTTTAAGTACTATAATCTGACAAGTAACTTTCATCGTTGGATAATACAAAATTATAAAACTCTCCAATCCAATTCTTCGGATGATTAGACTGACTGACAAAAATAATAGACTCACATTATCGTCCTGGTCTTCGTCTTTTTTTTTTTCTTCTAAATTTTTTTCATGTGGTAGTAGACTTTTCATCCTGTAGTTGCAAGGAAAAGAAAAAGAACAATAATTAATATATAAAAAATACACATTTATTTTGAACACATTATTAATATTTTTTTTATCATTTTCTATTATATTATAAACTTATAATATTTATATTTAAATTATTTTCTCTAGATGTCTTGTAGCAATATGCATATTTATGAAATATTTCTCAAAGAAAAAGAAATCTGGAATAAGGTTAGATGCACGACCTGGCTAGTTTTATAATTTACTATAGTACTATTTTATTACGAGATTGACATTTTTGTATATGTATATGTATATAATGCACCAATCCGCGTTCATTTGTGTGGTGTCATTGGAGTAAGCCCAATCTCAGACATGGCTGCTTCTTCAATCTCAAACATGCTCATTCTTCCCTTTTCCAAATCACACAAACCCTGCAGCTTCCCATTACCGCACTCCAAATTCCCAACATCATCACCTCTCATACGAACCCAACAAAAGTCAATGAAACTCGTCACACGTGACAACTCCTCACCCACCATAATTGGCGAGCTCGTGCGAGAACAACAAGAACAAGAACAAGCAGCAGCAACGCACCACAACTACAAGCCCAAGTTAGAGGAACACTTAGAGCGACTCCCTGAAACGTGGCGCGAAATCCACGGCGAGAGCGACTGGGGCGGGCTTCTCGAGCCCATGGACCCACTTTTGAGGTCGGAGGTGATCCGCTACGGCGAGATGGCCCAGGCCTGCTACGACGCTTTCGACTTCGACCCGTTCTCCAAATACTGCGGCAGCTGCAGGTTCACGCGCCGCAGCTTCTTCTCCTCCCTCGGAATGCCCCACCACCAAAGGTACGCCGTCACGCGCTACCTCTACGCCACCGCCAACATCAACCTCCCCAACTTCTTCAAGCACTCCCGCTGGTCCAAGATGTGGAGCAAGCACGCCAACTGGGCCGGATACGTCGCCGTTTCGGACGACGCCATGAGCAAACTCCTCGGCCGACGAGACATCATCGTCGCGTTCCGTGGCACCGTCACGCGCCTCGAGTGGGTGGCAGACCTCATGGATTTCCTCAAACCAATCTCATCCAACGGCGTCCCCTGCCCCGATCACACCGTCAAGGTCGAATCAGGGTTCTTGGATCTCTACACGGACAAAGAAGAGAGTTGCAGTTATGCCAAATACTCCGCAAGAGAACAGGTCCAAATAAGAGAAATGCAGCACACCACATTCTTTCCAACACTAAACTCTTTTTGTTCCAAATTACAATAAAATTACAGTTTTTACATTTTATTTAATTGTGTAATCACAAATGGGTGGATCAGAGATAGTATTTCTCTAATACTTTTTATCCTCTATATAATTTTTTCCTATCATATCGTAGGTTTTATCCGAAGTGAAAAGGTTGTTGGAGATTTACCAGAACGAGGAAGTGAGCATTACGATAACGGGACATAGTTTGGGGAGTGCGTTGGCAATTTTGAGTGCTTACGATATTGTGGAGACGGGGGTGAACGTTATGAGGGATAGTAGGGATGTTCCGGTTTCAGTGATATCGTTTTCGGGGCCGAGGGTGGGGAACGTGAGGTTTAAGGAGAGGTTGGAGGGGCTCGGGGTGAAGGTGTTGAGAGTGGTGAACGTGCATGACGTGGTGCCTAAGGCGCCGGGGGTTGTGTTTAACGAGCACTTGCCGCAGGCGGTGATGAAGGTGGCGGAGGGGCTGCCGTGGAGTTATTGTCACGTTGGGGTGGAGCTGGCGTTGGACCACAAGAAGTCGCCGTTTCTGAACCCCAATGCTGATGTTGTCTGTGCGCATAACTTGGAGGCTCTTCTGCATTTGCTTGACGGGTCAGTTTCTACTTCCGACAACTTTTTTTTTTTATTTATTTATAATTTCTTCTTTTGTGCATGTCTCATGTATGAATTAATATATGCCATGCTTGATTGCTAGTACTATTTTCGTGAACTAATTAAGCTATTTAAGAAATTGCATAATTATGATATTCGTATCCTTGATTTCATTTTTTTACAAGTTATTATATATATGTCATGCGTCGGAATATCATTTGATGAAAGATTTTTCGGTTAGTTGAAAGTTAATTGAAACATTAGCTTCTAATGGTTATGGTCTTTTTAGTTTCATCAAAAAAATCTACGTCGTTGCAGATGAATGTTGCATTCCGTTTTTGACAGAAGATTTAACGGATTATTAATTTCTGGGCATGGTGTTGGTAATTATTGCCCCAAATTTAAGTTCCTGTATATTGACTGGGAGATCATCATTCATCAGATCATGTGAGTCATGTATATATGGCGTGTCATATTGGTGACAATTCGAACTATTTTAATTTCTAAACATGGTGAAACAAACTGGCAATAATTGATTGAAATTATATATATACAATTAAATAAAATCAAACCAAATCATGTTATATTTGATTTCGATTAGATTTTGTAAAAAAAATAATTAGTTGCAAATATTTCTATTCAAAACTTTTGTTGTCGGGTCCACATGCAATGGTACGTGCAAGAAGCTAAGTTGTCCTTGGGAAGGCCAGGAGGAAGTCCCTGATGAGTATAGTTGGCATTTGGCAATCGAATCAACCCAACTCAATCTCAATAAATAGCTCGTAAAGTTTTATAAAGGCAGCCCACATGTTTTTCATCAAGAAGAATAAATAATATACTATTAATTAGTAGTTGTGTAAGTTCTGTCGCTATTAGGCGAGAAAGGGATAGATTGTAGTATGCATTGATTATTTTAAGCATGCAACTCATCATGATATGAGCAACCTAATAATATAATGCTAGTAACACGTATAAAAAGATAGTCATTCCGTGGATAGAAATGGATAGATGGTTATTATAAGGACTCTATTAATTTAAATATTTAATTAATTAGTCATGCATCAGCATCTTGTGTTCATGGATAATACAATAGATATATGGAAGATAATAATGGTATAATATATATATATATATATATATATAGAAGATAAGAATCGTACAATGCATCATAAATTATTAACTCGTGGCATGAATGAGATTTCAATATTATTCAAGTACTTTACCAATTACCAAGGCCTTCATATATACAGATACTAGCCCTTGGGCTTGGCTGCAGGTCAACATTTTTTCCTCTTACGTTTAATTAATGCGTTAGTGCTACAGATTGTTTCTTGGAATGTCAATGTAAGTTGTTAGCATTAGTGTTTATATTAGTAATTGTAGTTCTTTGGTCAAACCTAAGAAATGACGTATTCTCACCACCATCAAGTTAGTCAAATGATCATGAAAACAAAATATAGTCAATTTTAATTTTGTGCAATTGATAATGACATTAGAAAGTGGTATGTTTAATAAAACAAAGATAACTGTCCACGTACGAAAGGCCTTTAACATGTTAATAATTATTAATTAGTGTAGTATACGTACATTTTCAATTGCTAATAAAAAAAGGCATGCATAGAAGTGGGCTAATAATATTTTGGTTGATGATGGTTAATTAGATACCATGGAAAGGGTGAAAGGTTCGTGCTAGCGAGTGGTAGGGATCCTGCTCTGGTGAACAAGGGATGTGATTTCCTGAAAGAGCATTACTTGATTCCACCGAACTGGAGGCAAGATGCGAACAAGGGCATGATCAGGAGCAATGATGGACGCTGGATGCAGCCTGAGCGACCAAAGCTTGATGATCACCCTGAAGATATGCATCACCATCTCACCCAACTGGGTCTCGCTTCATCTGATATATGAATTGATATTCAAGAATTAAGCAGAGTATGTACTGTTACACTATATTGGACGGGGACAAATATGTATAGAGCTTGCCATAGCAAATTAAGCTAGTAAGACCTGGATTAATTTATCAAAGGTGAAACTTAATTTGTGCATGGCTGGATACTGACCAAATTAATTATGTGAATAAAGTTATAATATTATATATTTTTAATGGTATGTGTATAAGTAATGTGATGTCATAACAAGTTAAATACTCCTCCACTCATTCATAGTTTTCAAAATTTGCCAAGTAGTCCTTCACACTTTATTTTATTTTATAATTTTTTTAAGTCATTTTATTCTTTCACAAAGGTTTAATTACTCATTTGATCTTTATAATTGCAAAAATTAAAAGTGTATTATTCTTACACAACTTCTATATTAATGCGGGTGCTTTTCTCCTTTTGATAACTCCTACTTAATTTATCTTTGATCCCCTCTTCTGTCTATGTCTATGACCTTTTCTTTTATTTATAACTCTTTCATCTTTTTATTTCTTCTAAATATTGTTATACTGAACTCATTTTCTAGATCTCTTTGAAAATTATTTGTTTTGCATGCGAATTCCCGTTTTTATCATAAGATGCAAAGTGATTACATATTTTCAAATTTGACTATAACTTGTATTTTAGTACTTATCTTTTCATTAAGATTGTTGCAATATTCGAATAAATTAAAATTTCCTCAATTTAAAGGTTAAAAAAATAAAGATAATTCACATTCTTATGTTTGTGATTTTAAGTCCGACAAAATTATTTTTTTTATGGATTTAAAATCATTATGAGTAGTTAAAAAAAATTCATCACAGAATTTTAACTCCCACACCTTTGTCCTTTTGTATCATACAATAATTGCTATATCGCGGCTTTCCTGTTAATTTCTTAGTACGTGAGTGAACGCGAACCAACTTAATAGCTAAGAACATGTGATGATCCTTTTCCGTTTTTATTACATATTGCTACATTGGGCCATTGCATGCACATTAATTTACATTGAAAGTATGTGTGCATGGCTAGCTAGTTTAAAATTTGGCCTTCCATCAAGCTGTTTATCCATCACCTTCAAATTTAAGGGAAAAGCTTTATACACCTGTTTTAAATCTAATACACCCAGATGGAATATCGAAATTCCGTAAACGCATTTGCTTATAAGGCTAACTCTGTTCACTCACTATTCATTTTCTTCTTCACGCGCATCTCGTGTCTTCTGTGATTATCACTCGTTAGTATTTTCCGATCATGGCTGGTGCTCTGGTGCAGTTGTTGGCGTTTGTTGCTCGTCATCTACTGTCGTGGTGATCGTTTCCGTCGTCCGCTGTGAGTGGTTCCTCCCTTTTGCTTTCTTTCTGGTTTTTAGATGGCACGGATTGGAGAATCTGTAAATTTCATACGGATTGTGTAATCTGTAATATTATTTTATTTTAATTATTCAATATTTAAGATTTAATTTTTAATTAATGGTTAAATAATTTATTGTTTGTTGGTTATTTTACATATTTTAGCCTTTAGGAAAGTTCATGAAATTAGAATAGATAATTATATGTTGTATTATTGATAATAGTAGTGATGCTTGACTCGATGGAAATTTTGTGTTTTTCCTATACATTATACTAAATAGAAATGAAGAACAAAGTAACTAGATAGGAGCTTTATAATATTGTTATTGTATAGGGATCACGTAATAAGCTTACGGATTGGTTAATCCATATGAATTATACGGATTACACAATCCTTAAGTTTCATACAAATTATATGAAACTTACAGATTGTATAATCCCTATAATCCATACGGATTACGTAATCCATAAATTTTAAAAAAAATCCTTACCTCAATGCTGACCACCACAGGAATGCGCTCCGACGAACCTAGCAACGTTACTAGCTTCCACGACGAGCCCCTCCAACAACAATACAACCAAAGCAGGGAACCACTACCAAAAACGAAACCTAAAACCAAAAATAAGCAAAACAACTGAAAACCATGGCTTCCAACTGCTTATAATAGGGAAGGGTATTTCTACCATTTTAAAATTTGAAATGGTGTATTAGTCTTTTACTGGTGTATAAAGCTTTTTCCCCAAATTTAATAGTTCTAGAACCCACCCGTTAAAGGCAAAGGCCATGGCCCCCAAGTTTTTTTTTAATATTATGTATAAAATTATTTTTTTCTCCCTTTTTTTAACTTTTTAACTTCTTTTTAATATTTTTTATTAACATATTTTTATCTAAAAGTAAAAAAAGTTTTTTATTTTCTATTTTACAATTATATGTAGTTTCTCATACATTTTTTTAGCTTTCGCAAAATTGCAATTTTTTGTCAGTGTTGTTACTCTTTCTATTTTGTGTTATGAGTTTCTTTCATTATGCTTCTAACATTTTCATCTTGTACTTTTTTATCCTGCATTTTTTTTATTGATTAAACATCTAATTATAATTATTGGTCTTGCACTTTATAATAACCCTTGTTTTTTAGAAGGAAAAAAAATCTGGCACGAGTAGAGTCATAGGTATTGCAAGTTGGTGCCAGTAGCGGCAGAGTGGCACGGTTAACGTCACAGATGCTGAAAGTTGGCGCCAGTAGCGCCAGAGTGGCGCGGTTAGCGTCAGATATACTGTAAGTTGGCGCGAGTAACACCAGAGTGGCGCGGTTAGTGCCAGAAGTACTCAGAAAGCTTGTTTTTCACTGGAACTTGGCGCAGATGACGCCATAGTGGTGCGATCAGCGTCAGAACGCGACTTGGACCACTATATAAGGTCATTTCACGCGATTTTTAGGCCAAAACCTTGTCTTCTTCCTCTGAGCCATTTTCGCCATTAGAGCACTAGGAAGCTTCATTCTTTGGCCAAAACACTTCCCTTTCAACATGAAACTTGTAGGGAATCACCCTAAGAGCTAGAATCCTTCATCACTTTTTCCTAAAAACCTTCAAACGGAGAGATCGCATTCCCTAGAGAACTTCACAAAACTCGAGTTAGGCGGGGAAATGAGGCGATTCTCGGACACCCAAGCTTGGAGAAGTGGTCCATTAGCCTTCCTTGTAGTTTTAGAGGTAAGAAACTCGAGTTTTACTGTTTGATTTGTGAATTTGTTCTTGGGATGAATAGTGAACCTTTTGAGCTAGAGCTGGAATTAGGTTTGAGTTCTTTAGAAAAGTATGTTTAGGGGGTTGTTGTGATGAAGGATTAGCTTTGAAATGTTGATTTCATGGACTTTGGTTTTTGGCTCTGAGAAATGCATGTGTAGGTAGTATGTTGGTTAATTGATGATTGTAGAACATGCATGAGCCTTGATACTTGCTCTATATGTGCTTGAGAGGCTTTATGAACGGTGATATTGTGTGAAGTAACCGTTTAAGCCACGTTTTTAATCCTTGAGTGTTGGCCTGTATAGAGTTTTGAGCTCTTTGTTTTGGCTTATACCGAGTCTTGGAAGAAACTCTAGTGCCTTGGTTAGACCGAGATAGATTGCTGAGGGTCTGTGTATTGTCTAGTGAATTGGTTAGCTCCGATAACCTTAAGATAGATGACTGAGAGGTTTTATGAAAAGGAATGATGTTCCTTTTATTGTAATGGTTGAGGACCGTTGTTATGTGCTTATGCCTTGTATGGTTGGATTGGTGATTGATTGTGCTTGTATGCCTTGTATAGGGCGTGACATCGAGGGTGTCAGTGGCGTAGACCACCGTTCTGGGGTTGAACTGCAGAGCACGACTTTGCCAAGGAAGTTTTTCGCTCTTGGGGAATGTTTCCCACTGCCTGTGTTCCACCATACTCCGAGGGAATGATGGTTGCATTCATGATGCATGTGCATTGAATTGGTTGTTACAGTTTCTCATGATGATATGTATGCATGCTTCTATGCTTTGTGTATATGGTTACCTGTTGAATAGATCTTCTGGCCAATTAGATAGATATGGACCTCCCTAGGAGTAGAGCGCAACTCCTAGTTTGGTTTGCTCACGTAAAGGATGATGATAATCCCTTAAGACCAAGAGATAGGTGGTCCCGTCGCGGTTGAAGCCTATTCTCGGAGGTGCCATATACGTACATCCATGTGTAAAGGGGTAGCTCCCGATGAGATGGCACGGGTGTGAATTCCGGTCTCATACTGGGGACTAAGAGTCCCAGATGCTGATGATGATGCATCTTGTGGCGAGCGTAGTACGGCAGATATACATTAGAGCTAGATGATGGCTATGTATTGTTGTGAGGTCCAGGAGGCCTAGTGATTGTGATGCCTTTGATGTTGTGTATCATGGAAGTGAGCTAAGGGGAGGAGAAGCCTCAAAGAGTCCTGAGCTTACTGAAATGTGTATCTCACCCCATGTGGGGATTATGTTTTTGCAGGTGACTCATCTGACAAAGATGATAAGTCTCAGGACGGGAGGCCCCAGTAAAGACAGTTCCTGTGTAGCTGCATGGCAGCATTTTGAGAGCTTCGTGGTTCCTTTGTGTTTGGTTTTGATGTATTTTGTACCTCTGTGAGAGAAGATGTGTGTGTGTACACATGTTATGGATTTGTATGTACATGGACATTATATGTTTTGTATAGACACAATGAGTGTCTTAATGATGTATGTGTATATATATATATATATATATATATATATATATATATATATATATATATACACACACCTGTAGTTCTTTTTTTCTTATATATTTGTTTAGATATTGTTGATGTATTTGTCATTACATATGTTGTTTTGGATCGTTAAGGCTGACTATAGTGCGTTGGTTTTAGCTGTTGTGCGTACCATACATAATGAATCAAGAAATAAGGTTTTATAATCGCTTCTGTGGGTTTTAATTAAAGTAATTAATGCGCTTATCTGATTAAGTAATTGTTAATACACTGAATGCATACGGGGTGTTACACAATTGCATCCCAAATGTACATTTCTTCTTGCAACTTGCGTGTTTTTTTAACGCGCATTAAAGATTTTTGCATTACATTTCAGTATTGTGATTTTTTTCTTTCTTTTTCTATATTTTTGCATTCTTGCTTATTAATTTTCTTTCATATTAATTAGACTATTGTGGTAGTGATAAGATTAGGCATCCCACTCAAAACCTCACATGCTTAAGCTTTGTTATAAATATTATTTTTGTTCTTATTTATAAAATTCAATGACCTAACTCACTAAGATTAAGGAAATTAATTAAGTTAGTTGATAGAAACACATTTGTCCTAATTTTTTCTTGCAAACATCATTGTCATTAATAGCCATCAGTCTCTTATAATTGTTTGATATATAGTAAATTAATTAGAGATATTTTAGTATTAAATAATTAATATAAAGAACATTATGAATTGGATCTTATAAAAAGAATAAGCACCACTCTTAATTAATTTGAGTCCTATAAATAAGAATGAAGAGAGTTATAAAATACTTAAAATAACTTAGTATCTTTCATAAAATGATTAAGTTATAGAAAAATTAGCTATGAACAAATAAAACAATTGATTTCTTTTAGTAATATTATTTTAGATTTATAGTTTTTATTTTTGTCAATAATACATCTATACTTAACTTATCTAAGCATTTATCATGTGTGATTTATCTAACCAAGTATTTTCTATGAATTTTTAATGTGTGACTCAAGTATCCATTATAATAAAATATCATTTTCACTTAATTTAAATGATTTTTTTTTTACTTTCTTCTTTTGCTATTGGTCGCCGGACGCTTATGTGTTGGTTACACTTATTAATTAGTATCTCTTTTATGTTCAACACAATTATATATTTCTTTTTGCTCATGAGATAATATTAGTTATATATTATTTTTTTATAAATGCCATACATGTAAATTTTAAATATTTTTTAAGTCATAATTATTTTTTATATTGGTCCCTGTGTATAAAAATCATCACTCTGCCCCTTGTCACCTGTTAATTTGGTGGATAGTATACATCTTTTGTATCATACAATAACTGCTATATCATGGCTTTCCTATCAATTTCTTTATAGCCAAGAACATGAGCTGCTCCTTTTCCGTTTCTAGTACATATGTTTTATCAATTAATGTTAGTAGCTAATTGTTAATTTTTTATTAGTGCAAAAAATTAAACTCACAATCTTTTAATATTACCACATTGGGCCATTGCATGCACATTAATTTACACAATGCCAAATTAAGGAGGCTAATGCAAATCCTTTGGAGTAAGTTATTTGAAGAAAAAAAAACTTTTTAAAGCGAATTTAAAAGATTTTCTCTTAAGAAAACATTACTTCTGTGAAATAATCTAATTCTAAACACGACTTATCATAAGGGGAGACATACATATAACAAAGGAATATCAAGGTGCAAACACCAAAGTCATCATAAAAAAAAGGTGTAACCCCAAAGTTAATTAGTAAGCGGCCCTATGTTTCATGCATGATAGCAATAGGGAACTGAATTATATATTGTAGCGATTTGCACATCATTAATTCCCTGCAAAGTTACTGAATCAGATCCCACTTGCCTTTGCGCTCTCATTATATACCACTGTGCTTACAATATTATGTTGCCATTAATATGTTAAATTCACTGACCAATTTTTTTTAGTAATTATATAAAAAAAAAATTCTTTTGACTGACGGAATTAAAATAAAAAGGGAATAACATTAAGAGAATAACACCCTAAGGCTGTTCTATAATTTAACCCCTTAATTTGATTTCTTTTTGGCATATTTGAGCCCTATCCTATCATTCTGTGCACCACCAAGGATGGACAAATTTTGCAGTTGGAAATTGCAGATACAGAGATGAACAACGTTATATATATTAGAAAAGAAAAATATTTTTCATGCTGACCGTTGCTGTTTGTCCCAATTCCAACTAGTTCAAATTCGATACAGAGATTATTGAAAATCAAACTCCCACACGGAATTTCCTCTTATTTCTGTACATGAAGGACCGGCAAGGGAAAATGAGTTAAATTACAAATGGCAAACAATGGCACCAAAAATTCCACTCGCCCTTACCAGGCTCCCAACTGTAATAATTACATTGCAAGACTTGAGAAGTATGACACACGACCTCAATGAGATATTCCATGTATTGCTCTGAAAACTCAGTTGCGGAAGATTTTCTGAATTTCTTCCCAACAGTTTGACAACCACGCTAAATTCAGTGACAACCTGCCAGGTTACTGAAATTACATATCATTTCGTAATTTTATGTGATATTATGACACTGTTAATATTAGAACAGAACAAGAATTAATAATGTGATGTGAGGGCAGAAACGCAGACAAGTTGCAGACATAAATATAAGATCTACCAGCTTCAAAAAACTTTTCCCCTGCCTCTTTGAGCTAAGAGTTTCATTCATACAAGCAAGCAAACACAACTCCATCCATTTCTCTCTACCTATCATCTTATAGAAGAAAATTACTTCTTTATTTATCCATTTAGAAGTTCAAGATAAAAATTATTAACTATTCTTTACAATTAAGCCCTCATATCTCCTGATAAAAAGAAGGCCTTATATCTACCTAATTCTTAAATATTTTACAATTTACATTTTTTTTTTAATCAGCATTTTACAATTTACATACTAATTATAGATGAGATAAACAAAAAAATGTTGCTATAAAATGATGGTATTAATTAAATTTCTTAATGTGTTATCTTTCTAAGTAAAAAGATAAAAAGAAACAAAAAAATGACTAAAGGGTAATGTAGAGGGGGAGGGGAGTAAAACTGTAAAAGGTTTCAAATGAACACAATGCCCTGTGCTCAAGGAGAACAAATGAATCGCACAACAGCTATGATTGGCCATGGAAAAAGCTACGAGTGCGTTTCTAGATCAGTATAAACAAACCTCTTAATAAAAATTTGGTATTCTATACAGTACTAGAATTGTATTTTCTTTTATACTTTATTGTGCAGATGCAGAGTATCAGATGTATTATCTATATAATTAAATGGTAATACTGCATGCACAAAATATTAATATCTACTGATATATTAAAATATTGAAGTCCTTGGTCACCCTTAAAAAATCAAATGCAGTATGTGCCTAAGTAAAATTTGTATTCTTTTAAGAAACAGAACTTCATCCTTACCTTGAGGCACCGGCGGGTTTCTTCAAGCATAACAATTGAAGCAGAGTAATACTGTTTAAACCCCTGATGCAGTTTTTGCTTCAGAACCCAACCTTCCCTGTTATATATATTAAAAAGAACAACTATTACTCATACACAAGTTTATTATACAAATTTACAAAACTAGTAGTTCGAAATTAGAAAGTGTACACTTATCATTGATGAAAATTATAGACTTTCAGCCCAAATGAATGAGTGTCACGTTGCTAGGACCTAGATGGGGAAATACAACAGCTAGGCTGTTGATTTTATAGACAATCGCACATACATGGGAAGCACAGGGCAACCCCAGCTACGTTTTATTTTGTTGTTTTTCAATAAATCTGGTGCCCTTCAATTCCCAAGATCAAAGTAAGGATAGTTGATCGCTGGTCTGACAGCGTACCAAACATACTATCTAGGTTCCACCTCTCGACAAATCCGCCCAAAAATATTCATTAGTCATTACCACTTAAATCATCAAATGCAGGATTTGATAGACAAGTTATCAATTAAAGACTCAAGCTGAGATTCATTGACTTACCTCAGACGATTCACTCTTTCGAATCTTCCTAGTTGGTGTCCTCATGGTAACAAATTCCTCAGCTGCACTAGGGTGAATGCCTACAGTGGCATCAAACTCAGCCTTGGTCAAGCGAGCTTTAAGAGCAACTGCAAACCCCTGGGTATCAAGCAGATGTATAGCAAGTGAATTGAAAACTCATGTATCATTACCAAAGCAATACAGAGCAGCTGTAGCAACTCTAAAAACCTGCACAATTTCAGGAGCATCGTCTCCACACATATGCAAACCTAGAACTTCATTTGTTTTTGCACAGACTACTAATTTCATAAAAACACGGTCTGGAAGCCCAGAGAGAGTAGCTTTCAGCGGCCTAAAATTTGCAGTGAAGATGTCAATATCTCCATATTGTTGTACAGCCTGTGCAAATACCAAAATGTTAGCAAAACATTAATCTGCACAATTCATTAAAATATTCGGAAGACCATTTGAAAGCATTAGAATCAGACACTCATAATTCTCTCACCTGCTCCTCAGTAAGACCAACTTGTCCAATTGGTGGTTGAGAAAATACAGCAGAAGGAACAGCTCTAGATAATGAGGAATATAACAGAATCAGTTGGGAGGCTATGAATTACTAAAACACAGCCGAGTATAAGCTACGATGAGTACCATCCAATTTCATGGCATGTTCCAGAATGAGTGATTATTAAGATTAGGGAAACAGAAAGCTAGTGCATAAATATATGCACTAACAAATGATTAAAGAGATGATTTACTAGCAAGACACTGAAACTTTTCCAAAATTTCTGTATTATTGAATACTGGTGAAATCCTGTGGGGGTCCCAGTATCATTATACAAACTTATATTTTATACAAACCTTATAAGCAATCCTTATTGTCACAGGATAACTTCCCCCCCTATCAGTTATTTTAACAATTGATTATCAATGATATTTGTGTAAGAAACCCATCTGTACTCCAGCTTAATGCAAATAAAAAGTTAAAACTAAACTTTAGTTCCGCATGATGCATAATGCATTATGTATATAATACCTATAATCAGGTTTTGTTGGGTTATCCTGAAACAGTGTTTTTACTAATGCCCCTCCCTCCATCAAAGCAACTGGGGTGAGATTTATCCTGTTTGTAACATCTCCAACTGCCCAAATTGAAGGAACTGATGTTTGAGAGTATTCATCAACCTGGGTTGAAGAAGAGTTTTAGGAAGTATAAGTGAGACCAAGATCATACGAATATATATTAAATAGAACCAATGATAAGCTTAAACTACCTCTATAGCTCCATCTTTAGCTATTTTCACACCAACGCACTCCAGGCCTAAGTTCTGCAGTAAAATTGCAGTTCATAAATATACTCACTATGTTTTTATCTCTTTCTGTTCCATGTATAAAAATAAGAAAACGGTTGCAAAGAAGAAATTTAACTAAATATTTTAAGAACATGCAACCCTTAAGGAAACTAAGCCAAATAAGAAGCATGAGCAAAACACAGAAAATAGTATGCGGCATCAGCACAGATTTATTCAAAGAAAATTAAGCATGCAACTGAATTTGTAATGTTTGAGGAGAGACATTTTAAGTGAAGTGTACTTAGGGGAAGATATAGGCACTTAATAGAATAAATAAAACAATACTTAACAAACTATTTCTATTGATCTATTTATTAATGTAAATTGTTAACATGAGTTTTCAATTGAAAGTCAATATCGGTAAGGCCAATTGAATGCCTCACCTCTAAATCATTTTCTAAGCTAAAAATTTTCATTGTCAACACAGATTTATATTTCAAACAGGTAACTACAGAAAAGTAAAACAATATAATTGAAAATAATACCTGAGTATTAGGTCTGCGTCCTGTAGCAAACATAATATGTGAGAAACCGTCCACTGTACCTTTGTTGGTCTTTAAAGAGAATGAGCCATCAGCTGACTTTGTGATAGCTTGGGGAGACTCCTCGGTATGGAATTCAATACCTCTTAAAGACATTTGTTCTGAAACAAAATCTCTAATCTGCAGACATAGTTCACAATTTGAATGTGAAGAAAGTTTATTAAGCTGTAACAATTCAATATTTGTATCATCCATGGTTGCATACCTCTTCATCAAATCCCCGCAAAACCTTCTTTTGCCGTATAAATACATGAACCTCGCTTTTCAAACCATTAAAGATACCAGCAAACTCCAAGGCAATGTAACCACCACCAACAATGGCTATTTTCTCAGGTTTTGTTGGTAAATCAAGGGCAGCATCTGAATCTATTGCATATTCCTTCCCAGGAATATCAGGAATGAAGGGGCGACCTCCAACGGCAACTAAAATGTGTTTGGCTGAATATAGCTTCCCATTAACATCAACTGTGTGAGGATCTATAATCTGCAGGTTCCAAAAGCATTATCACCTTAAATAAAATAAAAAAACTTAATCTTTTAATTAATATCTAGAAAGCTATAAATTACATGGAAATGGATCCAGAGCATCATCCTACCTTCCCATGGCCTTCAATCAGCTTGACCCCAGCATTGTTCAAAATATTCTTGTAGATGCCAGTAAGACGCTGCAACTCGGCATTTTTATTAGCTATCAAACTACTCCAATCATGCTTGGGCTCACTGTCATATCTCCATCCGAAACCATTACTTTCTTCAAATTCATGAGAAAATTTAGAAGCATAAACCAGTAACTTCTTTGGCACACATCCTCGTATTACACAGCTGCAAGGTAAAGACAAAAAATGACAAGTTTAAAAAAAAAATAGGGATGCTTTTAGAAAGGAACAAAAGCTGAACACCACGATCAACGAACACAGTGAGAAGGCCCCTGGCCCTAATACAGGAAAAATTAACAACTGGAAAAGCTATAAAAACCACTATCGGTTGAATTCAAGGCTCACTCATTCTAATGCTAGCAGAAATACACTAATCCCCTGTTTAGATAAATTTCCCAATAAACACTCATAGGATAAGAAAATAAGAAGAAAAATGAATTAAACTTCGCCAATTAGTTAAAATTAGCTTATCCATAATCAGCTTCTACAAATTAGCTTACTGCATAAACTAATTTGAAAGAAGCTTAATTCATTTTCCTTATCTTATAAGCGCTTATTTTTATTACGATGCATTAAAAAGGCAATTACATATCTAGCACTGTAGTTTGTTGAAAAAGCAGGCTTAGCCTGAGCCCTACCGAACCAGTCTTCATAAACACGAAACACTGTTTCACTGGCCTCCACAGTGACAAACCCTAGTTCAATAAAAAGTGAAATTGAAAAACATTGAAAATCAGAAACTCACGTTCCGCCGACGCCTCCAGTGGTTTCGGAGGAGATAGTGGAGAAAGGAAGCTCGCAGATGGCGACGGAAGCGCCGTAGTTGGCAGCGAAGCGAGCAGCTCGGACGCCGCCGCTGCCGGCGCCGATGGTGAAGAGGTCGAAGTCGTAGTGTGCGGGGACGGCGTCGGCGCCATTTTGGGATTCGGCGCGGACGGCGAAGGTGCGGCGGCGAGTGGAGAGAGAGGGGAGGGATTTGGGGAGAGGGAGAGAGAGAAGGGAGGAACGAGATAGAGGAAGCGCTTTGGCGAAGAAGAGAGTGTTGAGAGAGAGAAATGGCGAAACAGAGAGCCATGTCGCCATTGTTTTTGTTTACTGACTCTCTCCCCCCGCTTTGCTTGCTAAATGCAAATAAGCAAATTTTTCTCCTCCGAATATCGCTTTATTCTTTTCACTTTTTTAAATAGGAAACCCTAAATATGTAGTTTTTATTTAAGAATCTCATACCAATTCATTAAAAGAATAATCATGTATACACATTTGTATTATAGAAAATACACGTGGTCTAAAAAAATAACAATATTCCAAATCAATTATGAACTCAAAATTAATTCTAAAAAACAAATCAACTTAAAATTAAATATGTAAAAATATATTTTTAAATCAATATATAGCTTAGAATCAATTATCTAAACTGAAATTAAACACGCATTAATTTAGTTCTTCAAAATTATATCAAGGTTATCACTTAGCATATTTATTTAAAAGACTCTTATGATTAAAATTTTATAATTTGAATATTAATAAATTTATGTCGTAAAAATTTAAAAAGATTTTATTTATTAAAAAAATTGATACATATGAATTTGAAACCACTTTATAAATTTTAGAAAGCATTAAAAAAAAAAAAAAAAACTTACACAAACGGATCTGCATGTCATATCAAAACCAAGTCTCTAAGGTTCACATTCCACTTTATTCCATTTCTAATACAAAGACTTGAACTTTTTCAAAAATAACAACATCAACGTATTTCATTTTTCTACTACTATCAAATTCTCCCGCAATATCGGTTGTTGCATTGAACTCATGGCAGAGCTTTAGGGCATCTGTACAACACTCCAAATTACTCATTTCGAGAAGAAAATAAGCCAGTTAATCGGCTAGTAAACTATGCGCATTAGCATTAGCTAATGAGAGGCCCAAACATGTTTCCTCGTTGGTGCCAAATTTGGCATGATTTCATTGGTGCCAAATTTCCTCGTTGTATAGTTGTTTACTTTAATATTTAGTAGCCTTTGTGCCCCTAGGAAAGAAGAAAAATATTGAATCTATCCCCATTTAGCCACGAATACTCATTAGTCATAACTTATTACAATAAAAAATTATATGCAATATTTTATCTTTTAAATTACACTAATTTATCTTCTAAATCACATCCACTGATCTACACTTTAAAGCCAAATTCATACATAAAATGGATGGCATAATGATGAGCCTTAGACAATCGCCAAAGATCATAGACCTTAGCAATTGCAGCTAATCCAGAAAAACACATGCAATTGGTCTAGTGATAATACAAAATACTTGGTTTGTACTTTAACTCGATTCTTGGTTAATTGGGTTTTGGGGAATTCATATATAGATTCTTTAAGGCTTAAGCATCACAATTGCTTCTTCTACTCTTCCACTTGCAAGGTATCGGCACATTGCGTGTTAGTGTTATGAATTTAAAACAAACAACCGAAACAAGTAGAAGCAAAGAAGATTGGGAGTTGAAAGAAAGAAGAGGAAATTAACCACACAGGTTTGTTTTAACAACACAGAAGATGAATGGACTCTTTGCAATTTCTACAATCAATCATCATCATCATCACCCACCCTACAACCCACGATATTTTAAAGGGACAGTCCTGACTCTTCATCCTCTTCAAGAGTGGAAGCGTAGACAAAATAGAGAGCCCAGATAAGGCCGAAGACGCCGAACAGGATCCAACCGAGAAGGTTGTTGCTGAGGCCGAAGGGGAGCCCGGTTCCTTCAGTGCTAAGTCTCTCATCCACCAAGGCCATGGCTGGGCCTGACATGGCTGCGGCACTAGCCGCTGCCATCAAAGATGCCCCCATCCCCAACATGCTTGAGCTGCTTTCCTTCACAGAAGAAGGCTTTTCCTCCATGGAGCAACTCACTCTTCCCACCTTACCCATTGCTGGCAAACCTATATAAATACAAAAATGAATCCTTAAGGAAGAGAACATAAGTTATGAACTCAGAATGCAAGTTTACATTCTCATTTCAGTACATATCATTACTATATATAATAAAAAGGTCTAACTCAGTTAATTGAATAGTATGAGTGAGTTTTATGTAAACTTCTATGAATAAAAAAACACCATTATAATAAATTTACAATAACTACCTTAAAATGTAATTGGGAGTAAGAAGGTGATTTGGTGATTGGGCGAAAGATCATAAGGGTTTTGGAATGATAAAGAAATCATGAATTCGAATTTTCCACTAACATACCAGACTAATTATTAACATTTGTCATAAAAAATTATAATGTAATTAGATTGACAGCAGATAACCGTTAAACTCTTTTAAGAAAATGGTTGATTCATCAACCAACATCATCCATCAACCAAACAATCAATTGAAAGTTGAAACACGTATCTTAAAATTCTCATACTATATAATCGCTCTCAATATTCCTTTATCCCTTTTTTTCTTTATCGTCTTACTGCATGACATGTTGAAGAAATACCAGACATTGAAAGAGCTTATATATGTTTTATTAGTGTTCCAGAAGATGATTGTCCTATTTCATAATGGCAAATTAGAAAGAGAAGATAACTAACCAAGAACGGGAGATGAGACCCCAAGAGACCGTTTTTGCACAAGACATGCGCGGGTGATCGATGGGGTTGTGATAGCAGCGGAGATGGTTGCCATTTTCTTCAGTAACTATGGATGATTATCCAAATGAAATGATACAGAGTATGACTATGCTACTTTTGTTCCCACACAGTTTTCTTCCTAAGCTTAACTGCGAAGACAATCCTATGCACCACAAAACATAGATAGATTCGTGGCCCCATGTTAGATATCCTTATCTGCATCAATCCAATGATTTTCATCCATGTGTCAAATGATCGGTTTGATGACCAATATTCCCCTCACATAGTCTAAGGTGATGTTTGGAAGTTGGAACAATTTTTTTTCCGGAATAATAATAATAATTTTTTAAAAAGTTATTGTATGAAATTAGAAAAAAAATAATTATTTTATTTCTTTCAAATACATTCACGCACTGAGCTTCTTCCCTCTCTCCACAGAAATAATTAGAGCGGAAGGAAATAAATAATAGACAACAATAATTAGAAATAAGAAACTCAAAACAAATTGCAGTGAAAAAAAAAAAAACTCAAACAAACATAATGTCAATTGGTTGTGAATTACACTTCCTATTTAATAAGAGAAAAAAATCTCTCTCTCTCTCGCTCTCTATATATATACTCTAACATTCAACCACAAAATAATACATATTAATTTTTAATTATTTAACTATGTAAAATCTTTTATATAGAGAATATATTCTATCAGATTATAGATGCAAAATACTAATTGTGTTTATCAATAATTAATCTCTATTAAATAATTTAATAATCACTTTTAATAAGTTCTCTCCCTTTTAATTATATTATTTTCATCCACGCATTGATTGACCGTGTAATATCTATTAAACTCATTTAATAATTCTCACACATGATTTTATAAATATTAATAAGTTTCAGCCAATAATAAAAATATATATTAAAAATTGTATAATTAACATTCCTCTCAAAATACATGGAAATTTCCCTAGAGTACCTTCCAAAAAAACTAGAGGGATCATGACAAATCCACATGAAAATAAAATAAAAATCAGCATCTCAAACAAATAGTAACTCAGTATAAATACTAATAATAGGCCTGCCTCTTCCTCCATTGTGATTTCTGAGCCTTCCTAATAACACCCTGCTCTCCAATTTAACTTCTGATATTCCATAACCACCAGAGAAAAGGGAATGAAAAACAGCTAGACCTTGGCTATGGGAAACACTATGTAGAGAAGTGGTCGTTCCTTTCCACTTTGTAAAGACTAGAGATCAAATCATCCTCACGGAACAATTCAAAACACAGCCGTAATCTCTAATTTGGAATTTTGTTTTTCAAATAGGCCAGCTCCCAGTCGACGCATGGAACTAGCCGTGATTTGCCCTCCAAATTCACATTAAAATCTCTCAAATAACAAAAAAGAAAGTATGAGTTGCTTCAGCATGAATCACATCCGGGCCTTGTGACGACCAACCAAAGTACACACTAAAGAGCAAAGAATGTTGGCATAAATTAAAAGACGCCAAAGATTATATACACAACAACCAATTGCATCTGCAACAGTTACAATGCACGTCACTGACTCTTCATCTTGATTGTAAGTTTTAACTATAAATATGCTAAGTTTCTAGAAAGAAGTGCATGGAAATTTTGGGGTGGTCAGAGATATGGAGAACTTTAAACGATTGCAGAAATATTAACGTGAAGAAAGTCATGAATGTGCCATCAAGCTAGTCGACAACAGAATCCCCGTCATGTCATGTCGGGTAGAGGGAACTTTGAATTTTCAACTATGCCTGGAGATTGCACTGTTGCAAAAAAATGTTGTCAAAATTCAAGAATTTGGTCCAATAACTTTTATATCTTCCCATTGCAATATCCAGCCACGGCTTCCTAAGCCCATCATAGTGTATAACGGCAGCCTGCTCAATCTCATTTCGATCAACATCCGAACTATAACCCAGGCCAAGAACATGCCATTGTCTATCCAGCAACTCTGTTTTATTATAGAAAGTCAGCCAGCCTAAAGGTAGACTTCCAATGTTCCACAAACCCTGCAACCGTTAACCCAGACAAATACATTAGACAATTTTATTTAAAAAAAAAAAAAGTTATTGGGGAAAGAAAAGACAAGTTGCACTAACAAATTAATATTTCTGCTCCATCTCAAACAGTAATTTGAATGATAAGACATATATTCCCTAATGTGATTCAACCACCAAATTAGATATAGGAAGAAAACGCCAATTTGAAATACAAATCTAAATGCCATGGTGATATAAAATCTTTGACCTGATAATAGTATCTGTTTCAGGTCATTCATAGTCAGAAGTCATAAACTACTCCATTAAGGATGCTAGAATTCAAAAAAGAAAATTGCAATGCTACGGTTGATACAATTCAAGTTCAAGAGCTTGGATGGCAACAATTATTCGTTAAATCTCCATTACCTCATAAGTGAAGAGTTAAGGACATTTACTTGGGACAAATTTGATTGGGCTATATAATATAGAAACACCACAAAATTAGTACAAATAAAGACATTTTTTAACTATACCATTTGCAAATAATTCTGATAGACAGCAGTTAAATTATGTCTCCTCCACTGTTGCAAATCAAACAAGTTCATCCCAAATGCCCATGTGCAAGCATTGGCATCAAACCTCTTTCCAATTAATGGATCTGACAAGTTTATGAACATATCAATCCTATGAAATGGGATTTTTCCTTCCTGACAAGTTCCAACTGCTCCAATTACGTTTTCCTTCATATTGATACTCCATAGTTCGCTGAGATCTTGTTGCACCACCACATCATGATCCAAAAGCACGATCTTATTTAAAGCAGGAAAAATGTCTGGAAGGTAGAAAGGCAGGTAGTTCAGTTCAGAAGTGTATCTTGGATCGCTGGAATTATTTTCCTTGGACCACCATTCAAAGTTGTCTATGCTCAATATGTGGACTGTAGCTTTGCCAGGAGGATTTATTAAGAACCACATTGAGATAGCTGGTAAGTTGAGTGATTTGGTCAATACATGGAAAACAAGTTTCTCCTGTTCCTGCAATTTGGAAATCATTGTCAATCTTTCTTGCCACTTATATATACAGACTTAATTGTTTGCATCGGAGATTTGTAGTCAATAATGAGAACTGTTAAGAATTATAGGTTTATGGAATAATGGAAAAAGAGTGACAACGAAAACATCAGCTCAAAAGTAAAATTAAAGAGTGACAGAGTTAAAAGAAAAAAACAAAACAAAAGGAAGCTAATCCACATAATAAAAAAGGTATTATTTACCTTGGCAGTAGAGATAGTAGAATTAACAACCACTGCACATGCCAGAACATTGTCAGAGAAGACAGCATAATGATAAAGGTCTGGATGATGAATTTTATTTTCATTTGGAAGCTTTCTCTCCTCAGGCCTCAATGCAAAGTATTCTGCAGTTAACCGCATAGAAAGACAGTGAAGGCCTTTTGGGGCGGTCCTTGCAGCAAGATGAACAAGATATGTTGCCTGATGTCTCTGAGAACGGACTTGCTCTTCAGCCTGACGCTGCATCGTATGGAGTTTAGAACCCATAGCAGAGCAGTCTGGGAAAGCACGGTAGACTTTAGACAGGGAAGCCTCCATGTGTCTCATTTTCTGCAAAGCACTGTGAACTTTGCGTGTTTTCAGATTGATAAATATTGTCAACTTTTGTTAAAAATTTAATTCACATCAAATTTCTACATGAATTTCTTTCTATATAATTATTTTTGTAATGGAAGATAAGCTATCACTACTCACTACTCGCTAGTTTCTAACGTATTATAAATTTATAATTTGAATTTTTGAGAAAAAACTTGTGTGCTGGTCCTTGAAAAATAAAAGGTTTCTTAATGTCATCTTTCCATTTCTAAGTCCCTCAATTAAATCCTCCTTGTACATTTAATTAGCTTCAACTAATCCTTCTGTATAACCTATATATATGCTCAGTCAGTGATGAGGATAGGAAGGACCAGTAGCAAATTAAAATAAATAAAGAATGCAAGGATTCAAGTATTCAACTGAAAAAATTAAACTCCGTCTATGGTATCATAGCCAGTCCCAAGCTTGGGTAAACAAGGAGGGGTGTGTTAGACCCTTGGTAGTCAATGTAAAACTCGTTGATATACCAAACATGGATCACCCATGACATATTTGAGGATTTGGTCTTTAACTGAACCCAGTGGCATTGTGTGATACATATTGTGTGATACATGTAGCTGACCTCACCTAATGAGATAATTAGATAGTAGTAGCTTTCGTCGTTGTATTCAGTTGAGAAAATTAGCAATCAACATTGTGAGGTGAAATGAAGTAAGTGTTAAACATACATTTTACAAGGACCAACCAACACATTAGTAATTTTCATTTGAAATTTATAGATTGTAGTAGTTAAAGGGTTAAATACACTCTTTTCTGAACTAAATGCAAACATAGACTTGTATAGGAAATTTTACCTCGTTGACAGATCTGAATCCTGGGTGGCTTCTCCAACTGCTAATTCCATCTCTCTCGTTAGCTTCTCCAAATCCCTCAAGCGTAAATTGCTGCTTGGTGGTGCAATTTTCAAGTATGCTTTGGCTAAAATAAGTTGATCCTTAATCTCTTGAACCTTCTTATTTGTAACTTGAATATTCCTCTCTGACATTCTCTGTGAATCATGTATGTTCCTACCTTGAGCCATGAAGGATAATTCATTCTGCTGAGCTCCCTGGCGTTGTCCTTTATCTGGGTTGAATCCTGAAACTTGACAATAGTGCACACTTCAACCAATCTCACATAGTTGATTATTAAGTGGCATTACGTAAGCCAAAAAGTAAATAGTAAAATGTAAACCTATATATACCAACCATTTCTTTCCAAAGTGGTAGTTCTGTAACCTGCAATTCCAGATTCCTTAAAATCATTATTCTTTTCTGAATAGTAACTAATTGTTGAAGCAAAATCTTTTTCCGTATAAACAACTTGATTTGGCTCTTCTAATCCGTCAGCACCTTCCTGAATCTCAAAAACAGGCCGAAAATCACAAATTATATTCTAAAAATATTTATCTGTCAATTCACTTGGGAAAGAAAACAAGAATTTAACGCAGAGAGGAAAATTCATTATCAAATATCCTATACTACCTGTTCTACAGCATTTAACTTCAAAGTATCTCCCCTGTATCTCTGCAACAAAAAAGACAAATAAATAAATAAAATAAAATAAGGGACAAAACTTATATATAGTTCCAAAGTGCTATTGGTGTCAATGTGTCATCCTCCAATAAGAATTGGAGGTTTATCTCTAATACACATCAACATTTGATGGAAATTTTTATTATGCAAATTATTGATGTGAAACTCTAATCCCCATCAGAAAACAACACGAAAAAACACTTATCGAGTTGTATCTAAGTTTTATGCCAAAATAAATTCAAGTTCCAAAGCAGAGCGAAGAGTTCAACTGGCTGCTTTGAAAGCAGAATAAATTTTGCCTCCACTTGAAATAAATAAATCCGAAGTATACAGATTATCCACAGCTAAAATCCGAGAAAGAGCAAGAAATTCTAATGACTAGTTCACGCACCGACACTCGAAATTAAAATTAAAATCTTCTAAAAAAAACAAGCTTAACTGCATTTTCTCCAGCTCAAACTCATTCCTAGCAACCAAGAACAAGGTGAACGAGAAACACGTTCCAGCAAACAAACAAAGAAATGATCAGTTTAAGCTCGAGAATCAGGGATCTTACAGCGCGATATAAATCTTCGAGAAACTCTCTTCTCCCTGGAACGCCGGTCACAGAAACGCACATAATCAATCGGAGAAGTCATAACATAAGTGATAAAAAATGCAAAGCGACATTGCAGTTTGCATCATGAGAGAGAGAGAGAGAGAGATTACCGAGAAGAGTGAGAAGGTTGAGGCGGTGAGAGACGAAGATGAGAGGAGCGATGACGGAGAGAAAGAAGAGAGAGAGGATGAGAATCCTCTGGCAGAGACGGATTTTGTTCATTGGTGAGTGTGGTTCTTCTTCTTCTGGATCCTTCTCGAGAAGAAGAAGAAGTACATTACATTTGACAGATTCAGATCCCGGAGAGGTTATGATAGTTCCACCGGAATGAGCACGTACGTAGGGTTTCACTTACTCTGTCTTGACCGTGTTACTGTCAGAGAAGAAAAATATACAGAAAGTGAGAAAACGAAGCTTAGCTTTGTCCATGTTTATCGTTCCGACAGTCGGTGAGAAAGAGCCAAGTCAAGTTAAATTGACCATGAAAATCACCTTATTTTTTTATATAAAAATAAAAGCATTACATTTATATTATTTTATTTTATTTTATAAAAATAAATTAAAATAATAAAAAATACTTTTTTTAGTTTTATATTTTTTAGAACAAAATAAATTGGAATTTCTCAATTAAGAATAATAAAAGTAAACCGAAAATTGGATCCGTACTTTGCAAATTAAAACTAAAATATCCTGGTGTAAAATAGTTGAGTAATTATTTTTTAGAAAGTAAAAAGTATAATTGATTTATATTTTTCTATAAAACATTAAAAAAATATAAGATATCATTTAAAATAGTTCATGACTTTTTGTTTATAAAATAATTCATTATTTTAATCAGATTTTAATTTCAATTATCTTATGATTATTTTGAAAAGTTAAAATAAACATATAGACGTTTTAAAAGTGATTATTTTAAAAAATATATATATTTTTCATGAAAAATTGAAAAAAAATGTCAAATATTTCTTTTGAAATCATGTCTTCATTTTTTAAATTATATTACCTAAACTTTATTTTAAGGTTGTTTCTATTTAAATTATTAATAGTATCATATTATATTATCTTTTTGTTGTTGTTACCATTATATTACTATTATTGTTGTTACCGTAGTGTTAGAAACTAATGGGAATTAGATAGTAGCAGAGCAACCAAATTAAACCTAAAGAGGGACTAAGCCCATATAAGTCACGACACACCAATGTTTATGAGAAGGGGAGAAAAGATAAGTATTAGGTTTACTTGTTAGAAAACAAAAGAGAGATAGCAAAAAGAGGATGGGCGAGCAAAAAGAGGAGAAAGAAAGGGGAAAAAAAAAAAGAGTTTGGAAAGCCGTGTTAGAGCCTGCCTTTATGCTTTCCCATATGACTCATTCTCTACCTTTCCCATGCTTTTATTTCATATTTACTTTTACCTTCATTTTTCCACCATGCCTCTAATATTAATGATAGGGTTTATAAAATGTGTTAGAATGGACTGTTTGGATAAACACCCTGATTGCATTTTTAGATTGAATTTCATGAACTAGTGGTTAAGCATGTGTAGAAATCATGTTTCCTTTGTATCTTGTGATTAATGGTTGGGATAGGTTAAGCATTGATTGTATGAATTTAGGGAGTTTTGAAGTGTCTAGAAACCTTTAAGGAAGATGATTTGTGCAAAAATCGCAACTTTGTGCTGAAATCATGAATTTCATAAATTGCAAATGTTGGGTATTGAGTTTAGTGCAGTTTTAGGAAAAATTTGCTTGAATAAATTTGGCTCGCTTAAGCAAATTTTAGAGGTTAAATCATCCTTAGATACCTTCATAACAAATGTAATTTTAGATGTTAGCTAGCCAATGATTTTGGTCTCATCAAAAGATAAGGTCTATAACTTAAGATATTGTAGTTTTACTTAGCAAGGGTTGCAAGTTGTCAAGATTATGTGGTAAGTTTGCCTTTTTCCTAATTTTATAAATAATGGATGATAAAAAAAATAGATCTTAAGGTTAAATAAAAGTTGTAGATAATTATGTTAGCTTTTAAATAGGATAAATATTAACTTAATAGGATTAGTTGATAAATCTTAAATGATGGATCATGCATATGATTATAAAATACCAAATAACAATAAATGAGAGTTGTAATTGTTTGTACGTTGTTGGATCATTACTGAATCGAAGAAAAGCTGAAGAAGGTAAGAGAACAAGATGCCAGAGTCTTCCTCTCTATTGCCTATTCAGAAATTGGCAGCCTTTAGCGATGAGAACATTATGACTCATGAGACTTAACCCCAATATATATAGGCTAGAGAGGAGACCTAGCAAAACCCTAATCAACAGTGTGTCTGATGGGTCCACCCATCATAGAAATCCAGTCAGACACTAATGCCTACACTGCTGCCCAACTAGGGTCAATACCAACACATGTGTAATATCTTGAATTTTAAGCATGTAATTAAGCTTAGATTAAGCCTAGGATAAAGGTTTATAGTGATACTTGAGAATCCCTAAGAGAAAGGCTTGAGAAAAGATGAAATAAGCTGATTTATGAGTTTTCTGAAGTGTCACGCCTGAGGCTTGGGAAACAGCCCAGAAAGCCAATTCTTGCTGGAGGTCCACGCTTGAGGCGTGGGAGCCACGCCGGAGGCGTGGGAAGTTGCCCAGAAGTGAAATTTTGGCTGGAACGCCACGCCTGGGGCGTGGGAGTCCACGCTGGAGGCGTGGGAGTCGCGGCAGAGGCCTATAAAAGGGCCATTTGGGCTGGAAAAGAAGGGAAAAAGTGAGAACTTCCATTGATGAACGTTAGAGCTTCGTATCTTCTTCACCGTTCATCTAAACACCTCCGACCCAACTAAGAAAATGATCAGGACCTCGAGATTAGCGAGATACCCCGATTGATTTCTGAGATTGGCTGAGAGTTAGTGAGATTGGATTTCCCTGAGAGAACCCTTGGGAGCTCGGAG
>PYAF01002242.1:1109069-1150195 GCA_007407185.1 Glycine tomentella
GGTTATTTGTACAGTTTTGTATTGTACGGTGAAACTATGATGTATATTCACCATATTATGATGTACAGTGTTATGATAGTGACTGTGATGCTGTCACTTCTAGTGTATGCTTCCAAACTGCTTAAACTCTGATTGATTATATGTCTGTTTGTGATGTGTGGATTGTAATGACCCTGATTAGTAAATTGGGGGCGTTACAACATGCTATAAGTCCAACTCAACATGATCATGATGAGTCAGTCAACATATTAAAATTGGAATATCCATTAACCCAATTAATTTAAAATACAAAACTTATTAATTAATATTGCCCACATAAAGGAAAATTTCTAACATTCTCCCACTTGAGTTATGTTAATTAATTTAATATTATTTTGAAAATCATTTTATACCGAAAACGACTCTATCGGGTTAATAACTGAAAATTCATCTTAAGTGGCCACAATTTTGAAAAACAATATTTCAATTCCAGCATCTCAAAACGATTCAATCCAACATAACCCCATCATAGGAATATGACGATCAATATACCGAAAATATCATAGCATATGACCTTTCATACTCACATACAATAAGTATTACATCTTCATGAATCAGGGCCTAATAGTGTAGTAAGAATTGGTGTCAAAATATGATCAACAGTATAACACACTAATTCTTATCAGTCCTCAATGTAATTTCTCAACAACATGAAATTACATTAGTGCAATTCCCAAGCAACATAAAATTACACTTTTTCTGATGCAATTTCTCAACAAAATGAAATTACATCACCGCAATTTCTAAACAACATGAAATTGCTTTTTCAATCCAATTTCTTAACAACATGAAATTGAATTAACGCAATTTCCAAACGACATGAAATTGCTCAGGTTAAATAAACCAACATGTCACAATACAACATGAGATCTCAAAATTTGTGACGTCCAGTTATCTTTGAGCTCACGACATGCTTAAAGATATTATTTTATACATATATTTCTCAATCGACAGGAGAAAAACAATAATGATGGTCATCAATAAAATTCAAATAAAAGTCACAAAATAATTATCAGTTTGCATACAAAAGTGACTCGAAAAACAAACTGAATATAACTCCCACTGATCAAGGGAATCAAAGAGTTTAAAATATTCAAAAGCAAGCCTCTATAACTCCCACTAATTAAGGAATAAAAAGAATATAAAATACTCTTGTTTTACACACAAAAAGGCTATCAATAAGTCTTTCTTGTCAAAGCTTTTTAGATGAAAGACTCTTGTTTCATTCAGTGAATCAAAACCTTATTGAAAAATAAAATGTCATCTACATAAAGTACTAAGAAATTATATTTACTCAAACTTACTTTCATGTAGATGAATTGGTCAAATATATTTAAATTAATTTAAAGGAATTAACAAAAGATTCATTGCTAAGGTAAAACAAATGCATTAAAATAAACTATAAGGTAAAATACAACTTTTAATAAAGCAAGTCATTACAACGAGACCAGCAAAATAGTACATCCCCTTTGGACAAAATGTACATACCAAGGTTTAAACCAAGGATAAAGCCTTAGACAAATAAATCAATGAGCATACACTGACTTCAGAGAACTATCCCCTTTGGGTAGACAGATCACCTAGACCAATGCACCTTCAATAACTTTATTATAGATAAGCTTCCAATTAAAACACACAACAACCCCCTTTGGGCAGGAAATTGCATGAAATAACCAAAAACATTCTTCAAATTTACAAAAAAATTTCCATGACTAATAAATTTGTGTAACAACAAAATAATTTATATATCATAAACCTCCCTTTGGGCAGGGAATATAATATACAAATATTTTCCACCACAAAGATTTAAACAACAAGGATAATTACATATAATTATAAAAATTCATCCCCTTTGGGCAGACAAACTTTTAAATTATACATATTTCTCCATAATTCCACATGTTATTTAAAACTAATTTATCCCCTTTTGAAAATAATATATCAACAACAATGCCCATCAACATGAAACACTACACAACATGTTTTTTGAAAAATATGAAACACTTCACAGTATGTGTTTCTAACAACATGAAACACTTCACAACATGTGTTTATAGCAACATGAAACACTTCACAATATACATGTGTTTTTAGAAATCAAATATAATAGTCTAAAATTTATAGCACCAAATGTAAATCGAAATTCCAAAAGTAAGATATTAAATCATGGACAAGTAATCTTCCACAAAAGTAAAATAATCCAAAAATCAACTATTGGAACAACAACCGTACTAGTTTCAGGAATTTCAAAACTTAAATAGTACATGAGTAGTACTAAGGTCCAAAAAATTCTAAAACGTAGAGGCTCAATCAAAAGTTTCAATCAACGTTAAAAAAATAGACTCAATCCAATGGAAAGTAATAATTCATTGATTCCACAACACCAAGTGTTTCGAATAAATGATAATACTAACTCATATTTGGTGTTCAAAAATAAGTATTCATACTAAGGTGAACAAACCATGAAACATTGTTAATGACACGATTAGAAAATTTCAAAATAATAAGTGAAACCAAAAGTGGGGTCCAATTCACACACAAAAAAAATGCCAATATTTGAAAATAGGGTCCAAAATATCGGAACACTAAGCCCATGTAAGTGTGAAAACAATTAAACAACTCATTTATACAACAACGCAATACCGCAATAAGGCTTGCACATATAGTATGGTATAAACAATATCAATTACAAAATCCATATTAGTTGGCCAAGTTTATTTAAATACGAAATAACACAAAAACTTAGGGCAAGACTTTAGTACTTTAAACTCACATATACAAAACATTAGCAAATAACAATTAATTCGAGAGCAGCATAAATGTGCAAAGATAATAATAAATGACAATAATTCCCTTATTAAAGTGAAATAAGAAATTAATTCACTAATAAAGTCAATATTAGGCACAATTTCTGGTTCTCCAAATTCATGCAACAATAAATGCACAAGACTTTAATAATTATTTCACGAAAATTGAAAATTTCAAAATAGCTTAAAATTTTCACAAAAAACAAAAGCAACTTGCACCACAGTGTCAACAAATTCATTGAAACTAAAACTTCATATTTACGAAATAATTTTGTTGAAACCAAAACAATTCATTAGATAAGAATAGTGAATCAAAATTCAAATCATGAACAGTGTCATGAAATTAAACAAAATTGAAATAATTATCAGCAATAATTATAAAGTGAAAATTATCTAAAAGGAAAATGCACAAGACATATTAAGAGCGAAGTTAACTAACATGATAAATTATTCATGAGCAATAACAAAAATAATTAAATATAATAAATTGTCTTTTGGAGAGAGAATATAATATATAATTATTTTTCATCATATGAAGATTTAATAACGGAGAGAATCATATATAATTGTCTAAAATTTATCCCCTTTGAATAGATAAATTTTATAAATTATATATCTCCATAATTCCAACTTAAAAACGTCACATATAATTAAAATCAATTCATTCCCTTTGGCTAGATAAATAATATTCAATTACATGTTCTTATCAATAAAATTTATCCTCATGTAATTTATTATTATATATTAGAAACTCCCGTTGGTCAGATTAACATATAATAATTGCAGATAATAATTAACATATAATAATTATTAAAATAACAATAACAGCTCATGAACCAAACATGCTCAAACAACATGAAACACTTTTCCAATGTGTTTCTAGAAATTATTGTATTTGCCAATCAAGAAAAATTTCACTTATTGTCAACCATAATTATTAAAATTAAATCAATTTGCCAATTTCACGAAACTCAAAATATGAGGATGTGAAATTGTTGTAACAATTGTTTCACGAAAATCCAAACATAAAAATGTGAAATCGGTGAATTAAATATGGGAAAATACGAAATAACAATAAATGAGAGTTGTGATTGTCTGTAACTTGTTGGATCATTACTGAATCGAAGAAAAACTGAAGAAGATGAGGGAACAAGATGTCAAAGTCTTCCTCTCTATTGCCTATTCAGAAATTGGCCGCCTTCAGCGATGAGAGCATTATGGCTCATGGGACTTAATCCCAATATATATAGGCTAGAGAGGGGACCTAGCAAAAACCTAATCAACAGTGTGTCTGATGGACCATAGAAGTCCAGTCAGACACTAATGCCTACACTGCTGCCCAACTAGGCCCAATACCAACACATGCTATAAGTCCAACTCAACATGATCACAATGAGTCAGTTAACATATTAAAATTGGAATATCCATTAACCCAATTAATTTAAAATACAAAACTTATTAATTAATATTGCCCACATGAAGGAAAATTTCTAACATTAGTATAACCTTAAACATTATTATTACATTAATGAAGGTCATTCTTAAGTGAGGAGAATATGACAATATGTTATATACGAATCAAAATGGGTATGTATGATGTTAATTTTTGAACCATATATGTGTATGTGATTAGTGTATATTTTGATATGTGTGATGGTAAATGTATAAAATCCTTGAGATCTTGAGAATAAGTTTGCTTGTGAATTTTTGAATACATACATTGTACGAGTCTTGTAATAGAGATTGAGAATGAGATGCAATTGCATCCATTAGGACAGGTGACCTAACATATGAGATGGCGAGAATGGGCTTGGGTAGTATGTCAAAGGTGAGTAGCCTAGCATGTGAAAGACAAGAATGAGCTCACTATTTGTAATGGAAGTTCAGTGGGACTAGAGTTTACTTCGAGATGTGATATAATCATAACATTTGAAAGTTGTTGAATAGATATGGATCAAATATAATATATTTTCATATTCTCCTCACTTAAGCATGACCTTTGTTAGTGTAATAATAATGTTTAAAGTTATACTAAGTTAATATTCATCTTATAAATATATGATGGGGGTTACAACAAGTTTAGCTTGGACCTTAGGGGGCTTGGTATGGAAGCTCCAATGATAGTGTTGATCTCATGGAGTCAAAGCCTACTTATAAAGTTGGATAATGTAGTCTATATCGATGTTAATGACACTTTTTATGGGTAGACCAACACTTCTAGACTATTTTTTAGAGTTACATGTGATACAATATGTTCATTGAGTAGAGTTTGAGGGACATGACATACATATGCATAATGTTGCAATATAATGTGTTGGCCGGATTGGGTTGAGATGAGATTATCTGAACTCAACCTCTCCATATCATATTATCGAATTCTTGAAAATTCATTACTCTTATTGCAATATACTCATGTAGATAATGCTTACATTAATATCCTTTTCATCAAAATAAAAGACCTCAATTCATTTTATCCTTATTTAATTGATAGACTTTTCTCGTCCAACGAAATCTTACCCTTGACGAGTCTCTCTTTTTTCTCTCCTCAACCTCTATATAATTTATTTTCTTTTGCTTTTTTAGCTTGAGAAGGTGGTGACGCAAGTTAACTTGGAGTTGAAGCTAAAAAATGCTAGAATTACTAAAATTATAAAGGATAACATGCTAAATGATATTCATATGACAACAAAATTGTTAACATCATTAGAGGTGGATAAATCCAATACATAATTCGATTGTGATGATTTTGATTTGTTTTTACTATATTTTTTCTTCAAAATGAGATTTTTAGTAGTGCATTATTAGATATGAGAACATTTTGTGAATTCAATCTTTCAATCTTTCAATATAATATATGCTATTTTAATTTTAATAAGAGATTAAAAGTTCGGCTAAGAAAAAAGTAATATAAAGAAAAATTAGAAAGAGCGAAGCGCAGGTACACCAACCCCGTGATGCACGCGAGCGCAGATAAACCAAACCCCCCCTCCCAACACTGCGCTCACAGACGTAATCTAGTAATCTAGCTAGAGTGCGCATCTTAAACTAGGAGAGCGCCACGGTGCACGTTATCTCCGCCTCCGACATCACTCTCCATCAGTTTCTGTTCGAACAAAATAAATACAAGGTTTCATTTGAGAGAAAAAGAATAATAATAATAATAATAATAAAAAGACAAACCAGTTTGTGAGAGCGTTGGTTAATGCCTTTTTTCCCTCTCTCGATTGAGATCAACCTCAACAATACCAACGCTGTCCGAATCCAACAATAAGCTCCACCTAAATCCACGTCCAATCTCACCGACCCATCTCGTTTAATTCTTCTTAACACTCTTCACCGATCCACACATGGCTACACTACTTAGGTCCCTTTTCTTAATTCCTTTCTATCTATGCCACATAATAATATGTTATTATTTATTTAGCGTTTGATTGTTGATTTTGGTTGTATGTGGTATATGGTGGTGTTAATGCAGGCGATTATTGTAGCGAAGTGGACGTAAATTTGCATGCAGTGATAAGATAGGGTTGAAATACGTGGGTGAGTGAAGGTTGATGAAGATGAAGAGGTTGGTGAGAGTGAAGAGGGATGCGATTGCAGCATGCATGACTTGCCCGCTTTGCAATAAGTTCCTCAAAGAAGCCACTGCTATTTCTCTTTGCCTTCATACGTGTAATTTACCGCTTTTCCTCCTCCTTAATTCATCTTTTCTATATGAATATGACCCTTCTAATATATATATATATATATATATATATATATATATATATATTCGTTCCCTTTTGTTTTTTCCCCCCACATTCTTATGTGAATTTTCTCTAATTTTGATTGTTTTCGGCGTTTTAATTTCCTTTCATTGGCTTGCTTATTGCGTTTTTTCCATTTGGTTTTGCTGCTTCTTTTACTCGCGATGGGGGCGTATTTGGTATTTGTTTAATTATTACATATAAGGGTGTTTCGTGTTTGGTAATTAAATGCTTTTGAAAATTCTATTTTCATGCCTATGTGTAGCCATGTCACACACCATCGAGAACGTGATTGTGAGCAGTACTGTGACTATTTTCTCGTGTTTTCACTTTTCTAGTGTTGTTTTAGCTTATAAACATCACCTATCCGTTTCTTGCATTTTAGTGCCTAAAAAGATATAATAGGAAATCAATCGTATTCAAGTCTATAAACCATTCAATAGAGGCCTTTCTTAATTTACTTGCCGTATTTTCTTATGTCAATAAGACTTAGGAGTATATATTGTATAGAACTATGCCCGATGGTTTTTCCCCTGGACAATTTTCAAGCTAATTGTTTAGAGTTTGATGATGTAAAATTTGTGTTCCTTGTGAATGATTCATAGGTGACTAGACATATTGATCCTATGGAATTTTACACAGTTTGCAGGAAGTGCATTTATGACAAAATTGCAGATGAAGAATTGGAAAATTGTCCAGTATGCAACATTGATTTGGGCATTGTTCCGCTTGAGAAAATGAGGTCAGTTCCTTCAGACAATGTTGTGACTCACCCCTCTCTTGTTGTACCTTTTCTTCAAAAAGAAGAGAGGTTCGTCTATTTTGACATGGTTGTGAGTTTACATATGCATGAAAGGTGTTGATTTGACTTGGTATGTTGTACCAACAAGAGATTCTGTTTTGCAAGTCAATTATCATTTAAAGGCTGCTAAAATAGAGCATTTCTCTGAAGAAACAAATATATTGTTGATGTGTCTAGATGTGCACTGTAAAGCTGTTTAATGCCACTGATTGCTCAAACATTTAGTGAAACCCCATAAAGAAAGAAAAAGGAAACAAACAGGTGAATTAGATTGATCATGCTGCAACTAGATCTTCCACTAGGTTGGTATCGTGCCACAATTGCAACAATGAGAACTGTTGATGTTATGATGGTTCTATCAAGATAAAGTCATTGATTTCTTAAATTTATGAAAACTTGCTCCTGAAAAATCCACTTGTGGCATCTCAATAACTTGTCATAACATACATGCATGTGCACTATAACATCCAAGGAAATAAAATACATTCAGTTTGACATCCATAGATATTTTAGGCAACTGTTTTTATAGTATGTATGCAGTTTAACTTCTGAAGTTTTTCCATTCATACATTTCACGTGTCTGATATTTCGCGAGAGAAAATATCAAACTATTTGAGATGTATGAAACCAAAATTAAAGCAACCGAAAATTTTAACAATTGTGCTTTACCTTCATTAGATTGCTTTTAATAAAAGAGTGAATTACACTGACACCCCTATGGTTTCTTGAGATTGCACACACACTCCCTACTTCTTTTGATGTTTACAGCAACGTCCCTTATCGGGATACACAGTGTAATATTTTCAAACAATCAAAGGGTATCAGTGTAATAATTTTCAAAAACTTAAGGGGGTTAGTGGAGTAAAAAAAAGGAGAGGTATAAGGTGAAATTTGATGAAATCTCAAGGAGTGTCAGTGTAATTTAATCTTAATAATTTATCATCTGAAATATTAGCTGGAATCAGAATAAGGAGGAACAGCATAAAAATAGTTCTAATCCAATTAATAGGATTGAGAACTGTCTCAGGCAGATATGACAAACTGGTACAACTTAAGAAGGGTAAACTTTTCTTTAAATTAGTTGCTTTCACCACTAGTATTTATATGTATGGCTTTGGCATTGAAGCACATAGCTAAGTTTTTTTTTTTTTTAAAATATTTTTTCTCTTTTAATTTGTTTCATGATAAGTTTCATGTCTTGGTTCCTATTACCAGGCCAGATAACATTTTGCAAGATTTAAGGAACAAAATTTTCCCTTTCAAAAAAAGAAAGGAGAAGGCACCTGTATCTGTCTCCTCAGCACTATTACCAGCTAGAAGAAAGGAGAGATCACTTTCATCTTTGGTTGTCAGCACTCCAAGGGTATGTACACAGTCAACCATGATAGGAAGAAGAACAAAACCTGCAAGAAAGGCTAGTGGCCTGCAGGGATCTAGTTTCTCCATTGAGAAGCTCATTAAAAAAGAAGAGGAATTGCTGGAAGATCACCAAGACAGTTCACGCTCGCCTGACACTTCAAACAAGTCTACTAAGAATGGTGGGCAGGTAGGAAAGGCAATCAGGCTCTTCTCATTGTGCTCGCCATGTCGTATATGGTTCTGTTTACTTTGGTTTATTTTTTCATTATCTTGGTTCATTTGTTTTCCCTGATTGTATTGGAATTAATTTGTAATGTGCTTGTACTTTTCATCGGTGTAGAGTTTGTCACCTTGTAAAAATAGCCAATCCATATGCAATAGAGAACCACAGAATGGTGCTGAACCAAACGAAGCAAAATGGGATCTTTGGAAAACTTTGAATTATTTAGCAGAGGCTGCAAGTAGGAGTAAGCCTTTTAAGTCTAATGTGCAAGCGTCTGATGCTAAACTAGAATCCATGAAAGTGACTGACAGTGATGCTAAAGTGCTGAAAGCCAAAATTAAGGAAAAGAAGCGCAAGGCAAAAGTTGAAGATGAAAAGATTAGCAATGATCATGTCTCTTCAGATACAGCAAAACCCAACAAATTGCGAAGAGTTCGCCCAAGAAAGGAACCTGTTTTTGGAGAATCTAGAAGATCACCTCAGGCTGTTCTGGATGCAACTGACAGAAATATCTTATGGAATGATTCAATATGGTTCTCCTTAGCAGCTTCTGAAAACCAGTGAGAAAACATAGCTTTGCAATTTGAATTAACAATTTCTATCTTGAAATCCAGTAATAAATATATGCATTTCATAAATCATATTTTGAATATTTTTTCTATATGTACTAATTTTGGACTAATGTTTCAGGGAAGGAGATGCACCTTTGCCACAAATTCCTTTAAATTATGTAAGAATAAAGTAAGTCCCTTCACATTTACTGGACCTGTGTAGACACTGTCACTACTTTATTATCTGCTTTTAAACAAAAAATATTCTGCTTAGAGCAATTTAGGACATCATTCTCTATCTTTTTTTTCTTTCTAAATTGAATATGTGATTCTATACTTAGGTATTCATAAATATTTTTGTTATGCCCATCTGCACTGAGTAAATTTCATGCAACTTATTACATCACATAAAAGGAGGTAATCGGTTTGACCTTTGGTTGATTGTACCTCAGTAGCAATGGTTTATCATTCTATAAATTAGACAGGAAAATAAATCACAGAACATATGCAGATCAAGGTTGGTAGGACTGGGAGTGTGTGCTTAGACTTAGATGGAAGGCCCAAGATTTGGAGAGTATATATGTTAGAAGGAACCGGGGTGTGAAAAGAGGTGGTGAGGTGGCTAGTGGCGTAACTGTTTTGCCAAGTGCATGAGAAGGGTATTGGGATATATAGGGAATGATTAGAAGAGAGAGGGGGTATCTTTTGAGATCATGAATTCTGTTATGATCAGAGGGCAATAGCCTTTCTGTAGGGGCCTAGCTCTGTGGCAGTTGGATTCATTCCTTCTGTATTTTCTTTTCTGTGAATAATACAACTAATTCCCTGATTTACATTTTCATTTTGTTCCTTGTTTTCTGGTCCCTAACAAAGGTGATATGTAAGCTATTTTAGCATAACACTGTAACTATCCCAGGAAAAGAAAGAGGCCATGAATGTGTGAAATAATTGGCCACATGGATTTTAAAGTATGCTTTCACCAATTCTACAGCCATATGGCCTATGGGGATGCTTACCTCCCCTCCCATCAGTAAATGTAGTACTAGCAGTATATGATGTCTCTGGCATTCTCTCTTTGTATTAGTTTCTATTTACCCATCTGGAAATATGCCTGAGAAGCTGATTTTGCTTAATATTTGCTGCTCCTATGGCTTTTTAAATATAGATCTTACTGAGCTCTGATTTCTCATGTCTGTCTATTCATTTTGCCACAGGAACGGAAGCATACCTGTCTCGTTTATCCAAAAATTATTAATGAAGAAACTAGGCCTGAATAGTGAGGATGAGGTAATTTCTTTGTTGGATATGAAATACATTCATGTAACTAGGGGAATAGCTGGGCGTCAAAGACTAGTATCTTGGTGCTATACTTGGATTAATTTTCATTGAACCTTTGGTGTGTTCGAGCTAAGTAAATGTTGTGTTATAGCATCCACAATTTGATTGTCATTAAAGTTTTTCTGCTTGTCTCTTTAGCCCTTGACATGTTGCATTATTCTAGACATGCATTTGTAATTATATTCTGATACACTTTTCCCTATTACAATCGTGTGACAAGCCAGCTTCTATAAGCATCTTAATATTCATCTCTCATTTGATGGGGCAACAACTTGGCAGTGTCCTTTTAAGGTTTTATTTCATTGTCAATTTACTTATTATCCAGTCATGTTTTGGTATTTAACTGTATATAATTTATGGTAGCAACTCAGAACCACATGACAACATCACTCTTTTTGTAACTTTTGGTGCTTCTGGGGGTGAAAACTATTGCTTGTTGTTGGCTCTAATAATTTCAAAATAGGCAAACTGTGCTAGTCTACATGTTGCTCAGTACTAACTCTTCAAGTTACTTTTTTTCTTGTAGGTTGAGATTAAATGCATGGGACATCCAGTGCTTCCTTCACTGCAGGTGCAAAATTTGGTTGACTTGTGGCTTGATACGGCGTCTTCAGGACATAGAATTCCAGCAACCATTGGATCCTCGGGGAAAGATTTTGTCATGATCCTAACCTATGGTCGGAAGGTCCTACACCATTGATCGTGGTTCCCAATTCTTTCCCTTTCACCATTTTATTATAGCAAGAAAAATCAAAAACCTTCCCAGAATAATTGCTTCCTCGTCAACTGGCGTTCTTATGTCACTGTTGCCAATAGACACGCAGTTATGAGGAAATCTCCTCTCCTGCTAGACTGTTGAATATAGAGTAGCATGCTGTTATGTTGGTCATTGACTCATTGTAGTGATAATTGGTTTCTGATTTTTCTATAGCATGCCCTTTGTTTTTATACTTGTTGGGACAGATGGTTTCTTTAATATTTGGCATTTCAATTTAGATAGCCTTTTCTTATTATTTTTGTTCGGTTTCATACTATGAATTAACTCTGCAAGCAAATAATAACAAATGAAGGGCAGAAAATAATGTTATATCTTCCTTCCCCCCGGCCCCAAAACAAAAATGAGATGGGTACAAAGTTTAAAAGTTATGTGCAAGAACTAACCATGCTGTGTTATGACGCGAGTAGAGATATAGAAAAAAAAAAGTTCTTTGGTGCTGAAACTCACAATAAATCAATGATCCTGACAAAGAAAAATCCACAATGTGTAGCAATTATATTAAAATTATGAAAAAAAAATCCTGACATTCTATTTTCTTGTTCCTACGCAAACTTTTCTAATTGTTTGGAAAATATTACAGTAACATTCATTTTTACGTTACACATACCCTCTTTAAAGTTTAAAAAACAGTCATTGTAAGGGGGAAAAACATATTCCCTGGTTTCTTTAAAGAAATAATGGTTTTTCGCCTTTTTGGTTCTGGCAAGAACTTCTATTAAAAGCTAGGCATTACTCCATTTTTATTTTTGGCCAAATAAAATTTAGGAAATGACGTGATATGGCCACATCAAATAGCACTGAAGTACATATTCCTGTGATTCAAGGCCCCAGGCAGGTCAGCAATCATAAAATGAAGGATTTTGACAAGAGCCCGTTGTTACACAAACGAAATTCTTTTTTTCCCGACAACCCCCGTAGACCCTAACAATTTCTAGATTGATATGCAAAGCTTTGCTCGTACTGTTGCCTTCTGATTAGGCATGCATTTGCATTCTCAATTGGAAAGAAACGGCCGTTTTCACCCATCAAACACAAATAAATTATGTCATAACCAATGATTTTAAAATTGGATGGTAACTGAACCAATCAAGGCACTAGTTCATGGTTTCTGAAAAGGTACGGTATTTTAGTGTTAACGGACTGATCACTAGATCAGTTCCCGATCGAATAGGCCGATCCAATCCGATTTTAAAAATCATGTCATAACAATGAAATACAAACATGTATGCTCTCCCTGCTTTTGTGAGATGTGCCATTAACTGGTAGGCATCTATCCATCTAATAATCAGATAAATATCTGAAAAGGAATTGGTAGTTCACTCTAATGGAATATAAAACTTGAGTTATAACAATTTCTTAACCATGTTTCTATGAGAAGGTGGTGATATACAACCATTTATATGCCTTTACCAAATAACACAAGTTATTGAAAGAGTTAGATTCTTAACATGGTATTAGAGCCTTCACGCTCAAGTGCTCAATAGTTAAATAATTGCTATCCCATTTTTAGTAATTAAGTTGAATTTCAATAGTTAAATAGTATGCAGGTGCAAGCCTCTTACTTGAATAGACGTGTAACCAATTCCAGAAAAGCTAAAGCTTTTTAGGTAAAACCTCATGTTTATTAAACTTTTAACATGCCCTTTCACGCAAACTGTTGACCACTTAGTCGAAGACATGTAAATGTGAGGTTACATATCAAGGTCAAACAACTCTCCTAATAACTTAAGTTATTAGATGAAGACACAAATAATGGGAAGATGTTAAACGTCTACCCATTAGGGTGGATAAGTATAGGGAAGAGACGGATAGAAAGAACAAAAGGAAGGAGAAATTGAAAAATGTGATGGGAAAAGAATAGAGAAAAGGACACGAAAAAGAATGAAGAGTGTTTGTAGGAATATAATTCCCCTAAATGATTTTATGTAATTAACATGATTTTTCATTTTTTCATAAATCTGTCGAGGCATAGTTTTCAGGTGAAATAATCGAATTTTCCGAACAGAACATTCTAATCTGGAAGCAAGTGTATAACATAACAGGCTTTATAAGATATACCACAATAAAATATTATATGAAACATGGAGATACCAGATAGTATTTAATTCTAGATAACCAAGAAATATTTTGGAAATTTAAGAGCCTGGTTTAGTTTGGGAGTAAAAATGTCTGTTTCATTTCCTGTTTTCACCCATTAATACAAAAATACTACCTTGTTTTCACTCTATTCTTGTTTTTGAATAATAATTGCACAAGAAATAGTGAAAGCTATAAAATGTTTGCACCATTTCTTATACACATTTATAAACAAGGTGGCAATTTTATAGTTCTAAGTAAAACAAGAAATGAAAAATGTTTTTTTACAAATCCAAATGACTCCTGTGGTGTAAAAAACCAGAAAATCTATAATCAAATTCTGAGAAAAAAACAGAGTCAAAGAGTACTCAAGAATAAATGAGGGAAGAGTTTCACTACTCAGTCTGATTGCATATGGTTTACAATCTATTCTTATATACATGTTTTGTGAGATCAGATCTCAACTTCCACCCAACTAGCCAACTGACTAACCAAAAGGCGGCAACTAACATTGAATAAGTAAGTTGTCAGCTAATTGCAGCTAAGCATTTAAGCAGTTACTTTGACATATTGTCATCTCGAGCATGATGAATTGGCATTCCATGATTCTCTATTCAATTCTCTCAAATGTTGTACACTTGCAGTAATTGACTCACAGCAGACTAAAACAGGCTCTGCAACACATCTTTGTAGCATAACACAAGCAAGTCTAATTCAACAAAATCGGATCTCTAAACAACAGCAACCCAAGCCACTCCAAAAAGCACAACATTATATTATATAATGTTCTTAATTTGATCATGATATTAATCTACCAAAAAACTAAAAAAAAAAACTACGTCCCCATTGTCCGGAGGCTCCATGCTATGTGCAGGTAGGGGAAGGGATATTGTACGCAGCCTTACCCTTAGCATATACAAAGAGACTGTTTCCGGATTCGAACCTATGACTAACAAGTCACCAAGAGGGTAGCTAGCAAGCAGGATAGGAAACTGAAATACATACTGTCATTACAACTAGAAACCACAAATGAATAAGCAAAATGATTACATCTTCATTTACACTTGATATAAAATAAAAAACAAACAAATCTTGCCAACTATTGCTAAACCTATTACAAATGCAAAAGCATACCAAATCAAACCAGACAATACATTGATTGGAACTCTAAATACATAAATTGAATGCTTAAACCTATTAAAGAATTTACATTAGATTCTAAAAAATAAGAAAATGGGACCAAACAACAAGCAAGAAATCCATTCCAATTCCAAGCTAACAGCACGGTAAGTAAAATCTATCATATGGACATAATTCACATTTCCGCATAACCAAAACCTCTATTTTCTTCAAATGTATGCAATGCGAGTAACACAAAAAACGATAAAACGAAAACGAAATCAGTTATATATCTCATAACTAGCTATATTCTAGTGTACCCTGTTCGTTTCGTAGGACTACCACTAACAACCGAAACCAAACCTCCATCGGAAACTTCCAATTCATCGACGTACAAATCCTCGGTGCTCCGAAGCGCCGCATGCACAGCCACCGCCGCCGCTGCGACGAGCAGCGCCACCACCACGTTGAGCCAGACGCCGGTGAGGACGAGGGCCGCGACGGTGACGGCGGCGAGCGCCACGAGGACGAGGCGGTCATCGAGCTCGCGGCGGAGCACGACGACGGGGCCGTCGCGGAAGAAGTAGAGGAAGAACCACGCGGTGAAGACGGCGCGGAACACGACGAGGGGGATAGGGTACCAGAGGAGGCTGAGGAACACGACGAGGAGCACGGCCATGGCGTAGTTCACGCGGAAGTGGCCGAGGTTGCGCTTCACGCGGAGCGTGGCCTCACCGAGGGTGTAGGGGCGCGTGAACGAGTGGAGCGCGAAGAACTCCTCCCATGGCCGGCGCGTGGCGAAGCCGGAGGGAGCGATTGAGCGTGAGGTGGAAGAGGGTGAAGGGTTAATGAACGACATTGCGTCGAAGTTCGAAACCCTAATTCCCTAACCCTAACCGGAACGCGAAGATGAAGTTGGTGTTCCGGGTATGAGTATCGGGAATGAACGTGCTTGAATATTAGGTGCTTCGTGATGTAACCGCGTTTGTGACTGTGACTAAGTCCTGTTAAGTATTAAACTCAACGACGTCGGTAACGGGGTCTTGCCATCTATAATGGCGCCAAAAAGGCAAAACATTAATTAAGTAGCTTTTGACTGTTATTTATTTGTTGATCATGATTTAATATGAATTAACTCATCGTAAATAGTAATTAATATTTATAAAAATTGTATTTAAGATTAGAATTAAAATCTTAAATAATTTAATTAAAAAATACAAGTTATTATTATTTGAACTGATCATTTTGTTGGTTTTGACTATCATTTGTGTTATTTGAAAAAATAGTTTTTATATAATAGCTCTTTTAACATTTTTTTCGTAAGAAATAGATGGCTTATCTTATGTAAAAATTTTAACCAATCACAACATAAATATTAGTATAATTGTATATAGTGCTAAAATAATGTCACAATCTGCGTCCATCTATAAAGTTGGGGCATGAAAGCTTGTTGACTAGTGAAGCGTTATGGCCCCATTGTGTAGGTGTCGGCATGACAAGTGGCCAGGTTTATGCATCATATTTATTTTATTTATGGCTAAAATATAAGGAGGGGGCGGCAAAGAAAAGAAAATCGAATGCCTCATACGATGAACCAAGTATAAACTATTATTGTCTATTTTTTTACAGTATACTGAATAGTCTTGTTATCGTCTATAGTATTTTTTAGATTTCAGTTTTGGAGTTATGTTCACCCTTTGTTTGATTTTGATCACTTCAAAAGTTTTTCGGTCGGAAAAGCTTTTAGTTAGCTGAAATATTGCCAAACAATTGAAACTTTAAAGTTTGGGATAAGTAAAGGTCATCACTTTTCAACACAGCACCTTTAACCTAAATTAATTGGGGTTGGTAGATGAACCCAATGATAAATCGAAAAATTTTTGTTTCTAAATAAAGGAATTAATTTATTAAAACATGCATTTCAATCTTGTCAATCTTGTGAGATAAAACATAGATAGCTTCAGCTGTTGCGAGATACATATGTAATAATGTAAAGCTCGGATGGTTTCACAGATACAGAAGATTGCAAGAGAGCTCTATTCAACTATGTTCTGCAAAAGGAAAATAAAATAAAATACTCTTTTCTCTTCGAAATTTTTTTGTTCAAATCCCATTTTAACATCTTACATGTACAATTGTAAGAAAAAATTAGGTAAATTATATTAGAAAAATTGCATATGATAATTTTCACTTAAAACTGTTTAATTTTATCGATACACATTGATATTACACTTGCTGCCTGTTGGTGATTGAGACAATGGGTAAAGTTCAGAAAAAGGATTAACAGAAACAGGAGACAAGAAAGCACCAGAATAGACAGTATATCATGTTGTACTTTCGTTAAAGAAAATTATTACATGTGTAGCATATATATGAAACTTACATCATCACTTAAATGAAATTACCAGCAACCGTGATTTTTCTGAATCTTTCAAGTGGGATCAAGACCATGAAGTGTATACGTATTTCAAAACTGAGGGTATATAATGTATAATTTTATAGTTTCTGTACTTATTTGATTTGGACAAAAAAAACTGTGGGATAAAGTATAACTTACCAATGAGAAAAGGGTGAAAAGAATTTCTGGGGTAGTCCAAAATTCTCACATATCATGGAAGAACTTGTAGTTCTTGATATCTACCACTATGAATCTGACTGCACCAATGCAACCCAAGACAGCAACAATTGAAAACCAGGTAGCTATTAAAATATTTAATGGTCGCATCAAAAGGCCATGTTTGGAGTTATTGATCGTTCTTCCAGCCTTAAGGTATGCTAAAGCGGGGAACACAAAGTCCAAAGGAGTGAACCCGATTGCCCCACAGATGGACACAAAATCTCCAAAAAAGGGCATAGCTGCAGCAATAAGAGTAACAAGAACCATGTATATGGAAGTAAAAATAAGTCGTGCCAGGCGATTTCGAAGGGAAAATTGGCTAGTAGATTTGTTGGACTGGGACCCAGTTTCCTCAAAATAGGCATATGTTGGCCTGCAGTATATCTGACAAATGATGAAAGCAAGGAACTCCATTAGTAAAGGCATTTGAAACATAATAGTTTCGTGTCAGGAATAACAAGAAATTATTAGGTAGCATGAGATCATCATAATCCCTACTAAAATACACATGACATATAATTAAATGATATTAAGTCTTTATCGTAATTTTAAAAAATTGAATATAAGTTGCATAAAGATTGTTGGGACCATAGACACATTATGGTATGAACTATCTAATAATTTCTTCAGAAATAACCTGGATCATGAGATTTACAGATGATGTATTTTATCTGCCCCTACCTAACAATAAAGACTAATGCAACATTCACCACTCGACTCTTCCTCTTTCCCTGTTTTCCCTACCCGCAGAGAAAACGAATATTAAATGATGGCCACAAGAAGTTTCAAACAAGTTCATACTCTTATATTGAGTGCTAGAGAAGGTACCTGAAAGCATCCTGATATTTGAATCGCTGCAAATAAATTAGCCATTACAACAGTCCATTCTGGGATAGACAATGAAGCTAAAATATAAGGTTGGACTTCTGATCCAAAAGCCCAGTATCCAGAGAAGGCCAATTGCCAGTAAGTCAAAACAATGACAGTATATGCTGCTGATATGCTTTTGTACATATTCCTCTTTGCAGGTTCTCTCACCGTATTCTGGAAAAGGAATACAGCATCACAAAATGCCAAGTTGTCATGATACAATCAAGGTTTTAAAAATCCGTCTATGCCTGTGATTTTGGCAACAAGCCTACAACATCAAGGTTTTTTGGAGTCTGTACAATCACAATTGTTGTCTGCCACATTTGTCCATAAATTCCCTCAATGTCAAGGATCAAAACAACACCGTGACCGCAATTTAAAACCTTGTTTACAATTTAAAAGAGCATGTGTAGCAGTGTAAGAGACTTAGAAGTATTAGATACCTGTATTTCTGGAAGCATTGCATCACCAAATGAAAAGGCAATGGTCCCAAGGGCATTAAATGCTTTGAAGGACTTAGAAGCAGAACTACCCTGCAAGCTATAAGTTACTGATGACCTATCAATCTTCTTCCCTAAGAGATGTTGGAAACCAAAAAGTTAAATATGTTATCGCTATGTAATGAAGAGAAGGAATCAATTAGGTGTTGAGGCTTTGACAGACAAGAAGAAGAAGATCCAGCACCAGCTTACCATTGTAAATGGTAACACCAATGGTTGTACCAGCAAAACCAATTGTGCTGAAAGTACACAATGCATTTACCCATCTTAGTGAGTGAATATCCGGAAGCTGAGAGAGTAGTAGTTCAAAGATTCCAAAGAAAATAATAAAGTGTTGCAGGGTCAATGTTCCATTCTCATGATAGTGCTTGTAAACTGCCTGTACAAACATGTAATTAGAAGTTAGAACATTCCCACAGTCGACCAAAAAATGGAAACAGATGGTTTTTGTTCTCTGTTAGGAAGATTTAAATGAAAAAGACAGAAGATCATAGAAAAGCTGAATAGAAATGATGGAACATTTATAATATTCGTCCTATCACTCCACAAAAACTAGGTAGATGCATAACCTTAAGGCTGCTGCCAGCTGCAATTTGGATGGCAATGTTATTTCCCAAAGAAGCTACCTGCTGAAAAAAGGCAATAGACCAGTACCCCCAGAATCCTTCAGGAATCAATAAACAACAAGTCAATAATATATTATGAACCGTGGTCGTGGATAATATGGAGTGCAGCTAGCACAAAGCTGCAAAGAAAACATTAGACTATTGAATATGACAGTCATTATAGCTATAAATACCATAAGCAGAGAAACTAAATAGTAAATGCTATGTACAAAATAAGGGGCTCTGCATAATTGTATGTATGCGTAGGTAATATAGGTTAAGGCCCTATTAAGAAAATCTTCTCTGTTAGTAAGAGAAGAAAATAAGTTGTTTTCATAAGTTAAAATCAACTTTTACACTTAACATATATAGAAACTCACTCATTTAACTTCTCCAAGAGCTGAAGTACATAAGTTAATTTTAGTTTATAAGAGAAATTCAATTCATTTTACCTTCTTATTTTACTCTCCAATAAGTACTTTTGAAAATAATTATGCAAATATAGGGCTTAATGAATCTGTTTTGAGCACAGTAATGCATAAATAAAATCCAAATATCTACACTTGTTGAGCCTGCCTTCATTTTACACTCCCCTATGGACTATGGAAGCTAACTGAGTATGGTTTGCATTACAGATTAGTAAGAAAAAAGTTTAGGAACTTGACAATGAGGAGGCAACTATTTGCAATCTTTTTTGTATAACAGTAAAACTAAATCAATCATTGAAATATACAAACCGAAAATACTATGTGCAAGATGTCTATAGGTAAGGTGCTTCTCCCCGTTCCATTTCCACAGCGAAGCGATCAAAAAGCTAGAGTACCAGGTGGCTAGTGTTGCACTCACCAGACTAGTCACACCTGAAACCGGTAAGATAGAGAGTAACACCAACACAAAACCAGTTAATTAATTGTTTAACTAACCATATAAAAAAACTAAGAAAGTGGCTTCAAAAGAAATGAACAAAATATATAAAAAGGAACAGGACCCTCGTGGAGGCAAAACCATATTCTAGAATTTATACCAATAAGTGGCTTTCCGTTTTCAAAAAACGATTTTTTTTTAATTATTAGTGTTGAATATATTAATCTCTTGCTGAAAATTTTAATTGTTTATTTTTAGTAAAATTTTATCTTCTAATTTCATATAGAACTCAAAATTTTTACTTACGGATGCAAAACTTATACTACTCATACCAAGACTTGTTGCTTAAAAAAACAGTATTTAATATTAAATAACCTGATTATTCTAAAAAAAACAGTAATATATTATATATCAATAACAATATGATTCAATATTAATTTGTACATAGTATTGTTTGTAATTGTGTTGATGATCCACAATTAATAAATAAATAAATAATATTTGAGAAAGAAAAAAAATTAAGTAACCAACCAAGAGGCCAACCGAGAGAAGCGAGAGCGAAGGGCAAAGGGGCAAAAGCAGCAGGGGTGGCAATAGTGGTGGCAACATGGAAAGCAGCGTGCTTCCATGTTCCTTTACCACTTTCCTCCATTCCGTTTCTGCTCCTATCACTTTCTTTCTTCTTTCCCCACTCTCTATCTTACACTATTATTCTGGCTAGTGGTTAGTGATGTTTTCATAAATAAGCTTAGTTGAATATTATATAGATAGTTCTTCTCCACGTTTGTTGACATTTCTTTGCCTGTAGCCTAAATCATGGACGCACAGAAAGCGACATAATACAAGTACGTAAAAAATAAAAGTTGACTTTAAGCCTTTAAGGTGTTCAAAAACTGTTTTTAAAACTAAACAATGAAACATTTTTTTTCATCCACTCCACTCCCTTCCCTCAATCCAAACATAGCCTTAATGTTTATAACTTCATTTGTCTTTGCAAATCAAGTTGAAGTTGAAGGCTCTCATAAATCCTCACCGTTTTTAAGCTTACTACAAACGCAAAAGACACGCAAGACTACACGCTTCCTGAGTCGTTAGACGTGTCTAGCAATGGGAATTGCATCGTCAAGCTATAATAAAGTCTATAAAAATTATTCTTTTAAGAGCATGTTTAGTCCTTTTAATCACGTCATGAGACCAAAAAAGCAAAATCATTTATTTCATAGCAACCGACCTAACTATTAGGTATATTTCCGAGGATTCTTGTTATTACAAGTTTGGAACTAATTTTCAAATATAGGTGGGGATTTTTTTTTCATGTTCAAAGAGTAAAATACGTGGAAGGTATTGTATATTGCTTCTAGTTTTTTTTAAGTTGGTAAAATGTTTCAAATATAATTGTCTTTATACTATTATCTTTTTTTTAATATCTTTTTATTATCCAATCACAAATTATAAATTTATTGATTTTTATAATAATTATTTTAATAGATATATTAATACTAATTTTAATTAGTTAATAGTATAAAATTAGTCATGCACATTTAGTGTATGTTTGGATATGTGTTGATGCCAAATTCATTGTTTTTTCACAATGGGGCAATTCTTTGTTGCTTCCAAGTTTTTCAATTATCCAACACGATCATCCAAACAAGCATTAATTGTTAAAAACAACCATTTCACACTCATGTAATGCAACCATTTTAAATAAGTTTTTTTTGTTCTAAGATAGAGATCACGGGTGTCCCTCAACCTATTGAAGTAAAGACTAATCTCCCTTATGGTGCAAGACTATTGCTGGTCCAAGAAAATTTTACAACATGAATTTTCTCGTTAAATACACCAACCATTTGGAGAATGGGGTCTAACAAATATCACATTGCACCCAATAAAATTCAAATGAGTATGAATCAACATCTAAGTGTTGAGTTTTCAAGGTAGGGGTGAGTATGCAGGTTGGTCTAGTATGTTTAATGCTCGATCTGTGAAACTCATGTTTTAAGCATACCGGATAAATCCATTCAATGAAATAAATGGACTTTTTTTAGGTTTGTATCCAGTCCGCCAAGCTTGCGAATAAACAAACCGGTTCGCGGGTTCAATAAACAATTTTTTAAAAAAAATGAAAATATGTTTTTGGTTGTTTGGCATGACCACAAGCAATAAAGAGACATAACACAATGGGAGGCACGACGTTCAAGAGAGAAGGGCGATGTTTGTCTGGGGGTAAGGAAAGTGCGGCACAGTGCTAGTCAGGGTAGGGAGGTCATGGGCAAGCCTAGGAAGAGAAAGTGATGTTACGAGCCTCGTAGCAGAGTGAGGGTCAAGGAAAGAGATGCGCAGCGGAATGAGGACTGGGGAAGGAGACACGCGGCAGAGTGAGGGCTAGGGAAGGGGAAGTGCGCGACGTAGTGAGAGTTTGAAATAGGAGGTTCTAAAGTATGAAGTCTCAACTCATATACTCAATTTGTATAATTTTTATTTTAAAATTATTTTTATCTTATACAGGTTATCCATAAGCCTATGGATAAAATTCGTTAAATCCACAAACTTAATGAACCACTTTTAAATATTACTTATAATTATACGAGTTTGTAAAAAAAAAAAAAAAGATCCGTAATGCACCCGGTTTGCATGCTTAACGAGCCCATGCACATACCTGAACCTGAATACCCTCCCTTCAAGGTAAGAAATTATTAGGTGATCTCTGAATCATTTTTATATTATTTGGAGGGTGTGATTCATTATGAGGAATTCCCCCGATAAAACACCGATGGATAAACATGATTTGGAACCACTCCATTTCCAACCTGGTGGGTGCAATACAATGTAGGAAGAAGCTGCATAACTGCAACGATTCACACATTAACAATTCAAAACTCAAGCAAAATGTTTCCATCGCCATAAGGTACAAACCAAGACAAAAACAAATCCATATGTGGTAACCTCATAAGGCTTATAAATCTGTTACTGAGATGAGGCCATGTGATTCTCTATTCAATTACATTTAAATTGATACTTTAAATCATGCTACCTCCTGCCTTTTTATAAGAAATAAACTTTAATATATTTTACACTAAAAATTATTTCTTATAAAATATCAGAGAATTATACTTAAAATCAAATTTAAAATATAAAATTTATCCAAATAAAGTAATAAATATATAAATTTAAAATTATAAACAAATCACTTTTTAGCTATAACAAAATTAAACTGAAATGCTATTATAAATTTAAAAATTGATGTTCCTCCACAGTTAGGTGGATCTTTGTCAGGGCTTGAATCATTCGTGGACCTGTTGATAAAGAAAAAATGAACTCATGGATGATATTATGCTTATCGATGAGATCAAAGATAGTGTTAATAGGAAATTTGAATTTTGAAGAAATATTTTGAAGTCTAAAGTATTCACGATAAGTTAGAGCAAGATTGCGTATATAAAGTGTGGATTTTTGCTGGTAAGAGATAGTGATCAAGACCCTGTGCATCTACTTGGTTAAGAGGTACCTAAGAAAGATGCTTTTAGATACTTAGATCAATTTTGCAAAAAAGTAGAGAGATTAACGAGGATGTAAATCATATAATCAGAGCAGAGGGGCTAAAATGACAGAGTACATCTGGATTTTTGTGTGACTGCAAAATTCTCCTTAAGTTAAAAGGAAAATTTTATAGAACAACTGTAAGTCCTGCAATATTATATAGAGTTGAATTTTGACCAGCACATAGACAACATGAACATAAAATAGGAGTAGCATAAATGAGAATGCTAAGGTGGATGTGTGATTATACGAAGATGAATATGATAAGAAATGAAAATATTAGACGAAAAGTAACAGTAGTACCAGTGAGTGAAAAGATGAAAAAATATAAATTGAGGTGATTTTGACGCGTAATGAGACGATCCCTGCATGTTCCCATAAGAACAAAAGTTTGTTACCAAGAGTTCGACACAAAGAGAGGTAGACCAAGACTTACCTGGAAAAAGTAATTAAACAAGAATTAATAAAGTAAGATATAGATTGGCGGAAGGTACGTTTTAGGACAAAATGGAGAAAAGTATATGCTTAGTGGAGAGTTAGACATGTTATTATTTCTATGATTCAGACCATCCCTTTGTAATTTTTTTCATCTTCATTTTTTTTCTCCTTCTTTCACACTTCTTTTCTTTTCTTTTTTGTTTTATTTCCTCTCTATTTTGTTCAAATTCTTTTGATTTATTATTAGATTCATCTACCATCAATCCCAATTAACTTAAATTCTTATTTACCTCTCTTTTTCTTTTTCTTTTTAATTTTACCGACAAACAATTAAAAGAGAAAAAGAAATAATTAATAATAAGAGTACTTTTAGAAAAAAAAATTATTACTATCCACTAAATTAATAAATTTCTTTAATCATAATAAATTAAGTAACTAAGTCATATATCTTTTTACTTCGTGACATTAGTTTAAAATATCATTAACTTTCTTAATAATTAATTTTGGTTAAAAATCTAAATGGTCATTTTTTATGGAATTTTCACTTCTAATAACCATGATTAACAACCTTTCTCAAAAGCAGAGGACAGCTTGACCTTGACCTGAGCTGCTACGGTGGGGTCCACTCCAATGACTTTAAATTTAAACCCAACCCCATCTTCACTGAATCCTGTGAGTGTGAGCGTTAGCTACAACGCAACGCTATGGTTTACATAACTTCGTGGGATGAATTCGTGGAGCGATCGGTTCAGTTGTTCCGTGCCGATCCTGATTCTGTATGTTCTTCTCTTCTGCACTTTTACATTTCTCATTTTTCTAACCATTTTATGTCTTTTAATTTCTCTATGGTTTTGTCACTAACTCAATTCTGTTCCCATATTTTATTTAATTTTATGCACACTCCCAAATTGTTTATCGTATCTTCGTTTTTTCAAACCTGAGATAGACGCGGTATGTGATGAAGTACCGGCATTGTGATGGCAAGTTGGTACTCAAGGTCACCGATAATCGACAGGTACTAATTATTATTGTTGTTGTTGTTGTGTGATTTAGGGTTGAATGCCATTTTCTTATGTGTTCAATTTGTTGAAATATTGAAATCAAGACAAGTCAATTCTATGTAGTTCCTTCCCTGAAGAATGTGATAGATTTTAAGGGTAAATACTAGATAGAGATGAGCAGAACTGGTTCGAACATTCCAAATTGTGGATACCCTCTGTGATGTTGTTTAAAGATGCCCATCAATGTGCTTATTATGTAACTTTCGTTTCTTTAGACTTTCAATTTACATATGCTGCAGCTGAGGAATTGTGCCATATGAATTTAGCATTGCGGAAAATGATTTTCATTAGTTCACAACTAATTACACAGGGCGAATAAATAAGGAGAACAAAACAAAATTTATACTGCAATCTAATCATAAAAATCAGGAGCAATAATCTCCTTGGAATCTTTATCTGTTAAAAAATGAAAAAACAGTAATACAATTGATCCTGTAAATTAAAATAAATCATTAATTCCTAGCTGTATATAAGGATCAATTATCAAACGATCCTGATTAATTTTGAGAGAGAACATATCTTGTTTCCCAAAATACTCCACCTTCAACACGCATATGTCTTTTGAAACAAGCAAACTGCTTGCTGGAATGTCATTGTTGATTGGCACAATTCCTACATTCCTGGGGCAAGTTGTTAAACATGCACAAAATAACATCCGAGTGCAGAAATCCAGAAACAACATCCCTGTGGGATACTTTGACTCGTTCTTTGGCAAAGTAATCCTTAATAAGGATGCAGGAAAGTTGAAGCTTTTGTGGGATGCTAGTCTGGCCATGGGCATGGATGATATTTTATTGAGACTCACATTATGGCCGTGGGCATGGATGATATTTTATCAAGACTCACATTTTGGCCATGGGCACAAAATTATAGTTCATCTTTTAGATAACATACAAATTAAGACTACATGTTTGTTCATGGTTTTGTTATATAGGGTCATACCATTCAATGTGGCCAGAAGTGTAGAATTTCCTATGATGTGGTCAAGGATTTAAGTCACCATCCTATCATGAGATTAGAGTAAAGTATTTGAAGAAGGAACTAGAGTTGACGGTAGAGATTTTGAAAGTTACATAGAGCTGAATGGAAGCAAGTTGGGTGTACCATAATGATTGATGGTGTATTGACAAGAGAAGGGTAATATTGAAATTCTAGGTGAATAAACCCTAAAGAAACGGTGTTTTTAAAGTCTATTGATGTATTTTAATAGATCGACCAAGTCTTTAAAATGCTTGGTGGTGGTGGTGGTGTTGAAGAGATTGGTGAGGAAAATGTAGTTCAAATTTTGACAACTTGGTATTTGTGGTAGTCCTTAGCTAGAATGACAATTGATAAGAAGATTACAACAAATTGGTGAAAGTCTTATGTAGATGAATATCTGGAGTTTCAAAAATTGCTTATTAAGCTTGACATGTAGTTCCTCTAGGTGTGAACATAACTAGAGTGCCTTCAAGATGGTATGATCTCAAAGAAGTGAAATACAATTTGATCTCCCAATTTGGGTTTGGGCCTAACTCAACCTTATAAAACCGGTTTGTAAGGTGAGGACTAATCAAGCCTTATAAACTCTTTTTAGCCACAATCATAAATTACAATTCACAAAACATTTTCATTTCTAGTTCTACTTAACATCGTGTCAATATTATTTAAAGCATGTTTTGTTGCTCTACTTTGTGTAATTTGGTTTTTAGTACCATAAATGTTCGTTCCAACTAATTTTTCATCTATGAGAAGATTGAAGGCCATAGTTTCATTCCACAAATCAACAACTTGTATCTTTAAATTTTTTGTTTTTGACAGACTTCATAAAGCTCTGTCACTGGATGCTTTTGTACTATGTCTGGATCAATTAAAGGTTCAAGCAAATCTTTAAAACTCTTTCACAAAATATCAAAGCAAGAAACCCCTAAAATGATCCTTTCTCAATTTTCTCTCTCCTAGTGTCATAACTAACGACCATGGAACTGTGTGAAGACCAAACCGCAATTCTCCAAGAAGTCTCCAACAATTTTTCCAATGATGAGTCTCCAAGTGACTTTAGTGATCTCCCGAAAGAGACTAAGGATCCTCTTCCTCCGCTACCAAACATTGACGAAGAAGAAGCGATTCTTTTAAGAATAAGTGCTTATTGGAAGAGGCCTTCACACACACTTCCTACCCAAATGATAAGTGATTTTCCTACAAGTTGTTGTATTATGTTGAACACCAAAGGATCTAGCAGATATTGATGAGTCCACCATTGGAGCTGTTTTTATTGATTGTGGTTCCTCCATTGGCATCGTTTCGAAGATTTTTAAAGGTTTGCTTGAACCTTTAATTGATCCAGGCACAGTAGAAAAGCATTTGGTGACAATGCTTTATAAAGTTTGTTAAAACAAAATTTAAAGATACAATATGTTGATTTGTGGAATGAATCTCTATCCTTCAATATTTTCAGATAAAAAATTAGTTGGACTTTATGGTACTAAAAATAAATTGCACAAAGTAGAGCAACCTAAGATGCTTTAAATAATATTGACACAATGTTAAGTAGTAGAAAAGGTACAAATGGAAATGTTGTGAATTGTAATTTATGCTTGTGGCTTAAAAATAAAACCTTACTTTACAAACCAGTTTTGTGGAGTTAACGGCTTAGACCCAAATTTTAAGACAAATTATAACCCTCTTTATAAAATTACCTAGTAGTCTGCTACTTGTTCATCTTAATTGTATTTTCTTGGGTCCACACCAAAAGTTGTTTGAAGCAAAAAACAATGAATGATATTGTTATGCGGTCATGCCTAACTCAAGATTGGCCAGAAGAAGTAAGCTAGGAAAAGGAATTATATTGAGCTAAATCTAGATTTATGTTTCATCCAACAATGAGTGGATTGTGGAAAATGATGATGGAGACAATGAAGATTTGGATGTGGACAACTTGGATGGGGATGTTCCAAAGTGCAGAGGAATGAGAGGATGTTGGTGACACCCCTAATATGGAGAATTTGGATGATGATCAAATGGAGGACGAATTTTTTAATTGACACAACATTTTAGATATGATAAATCATATATCTTGACTTTGACCTGTGTGTTTGAGTTTCAAAAACTTGATATTTTGTGTTTGTTGTTAATTTAAGTTGTTACAAGTATGAGTTATGATGACCATCTTATGGATTATGAATTTAATTGAAGCTAGTGTTGCTGTGATTTGAAGTTTTTTTTTATATTCTTATTTATGCTATTTTATATGCATATATATATATATATATGCACACAAACACATTATCAATTTTGTAGGATCTTATGATCCTGTAGTTTACAATCTTTGGCCTCCTTCTTAATCCTAAGTAGGACCCCAATTTTAACTATTTTGTCGTGGTCATTGAAAAATTCTTAGTTAGTTTAAGTATTTTGCATTGGTTTAGCTTCTTCCACGCTTACACCCATTTTACTCTCTACTTAGTAGCTTCTATGTGTAGGAATTGTATATTTATTACTTGTATTTTTACAACATTTATAATTATGAGTTATGTGAACTTAAGTAGCAGAGATTCTGTTTGCAAGGTCCCCCCTTCCCCTCAACATCATGAAAAGTTGTTAAACACAGGCATGGAAATATTGTGATTAGATATTCATTTGATGCTTCTTTTTCTTATTTTTTTACCCTTCTTTTGACTGACGACTGAAGAGTGAAGACAAACTGAAGATTTATACTGCATCTTATGCCTTATACTAAGGATGATGGCATTATGCTATCTCTAGGAATCTCCACTGGTGAAGGAATTAATTCAGTGGCACTAGTTTACTGAAGCACTAAATATCGTTATATTCTTTTTGCCTTTGGGCACTGGTGATTGATGGAAAGTTGTCCATTATTGGTGGTTCTGACATGTTCCTTTTCTATTGAGGTGCCAGAGGAAACTAACTTTACCAAATGGAGAATCATCATAGGTGCCCATCATAGTTTACACTATCCAAAACTTGTATTTGTCATAGAAGGAAGCATAAATATATATGTAAGCAAGATGTGATTCCTTGCATCAATGAATGTCACTTTTGCTGAGCCAGTTTTCTTGTATAGAATATAATTTGTCACTTGTGTGAAGCTAATTGATTCAACGATGTGCCATAAGCATATTATTACATGCACCCTCGAACAAAATCTTTTTCTTCTCTCCCCATTGTAGTCTCGATCACATCTCACATATAAATGTTCCTAAAGTTGATTGTTATTGTTTTTGACCAGTGTCTGAAGTATAAGACAGACCAAGCACAAGAAGCCAAGAAGATGGAAAAACTTAATAATATATTCTTTACTTTGATGGCTCGGGGACCAGAAGGTATGTTTTTTTGTTATTCTTTGTTGATCGTCATACATTTGGGCACTTATTTGCCGAGGGATATATTTGTATGAGAAATGATTTTGATTTTTTTTTTCCTGTAATACTAGAAAATATTGAAACCATGGGAAAGAATATTAATTTGAACTTTAAAAGTTGAGTGCACGTTAAGTCAGCTTAGGATATGCATAAAATTTTCTTTCCTCCAAGTGTCAACCTTTTAAATTGTAAACTAGTGCTTCTTGGAACCATATTAAAAGTTACAACAGTTCCCTGACATGCATACATTGATGATACATCTAGGTTCTTTTTCTGTCTCATATTGCCTACAGAAATGATTTTCCACTCTTGATTTGTTTAAAAATAACTTAAAAATTCTTCTAATTCTGCAGTGGATCTATCAGAAGTCACTGGGAAAGAACCAATGGATACACAAGCGACCAAGAGGGGAAGGGGAAGGAAGCAATAACTGATCTATCTGGCTGACAAAATAGTCTTCATGAAACTTGGGAAATCAATAGACTTGATATTATTTTTCCCCAAAATCATATGGCAGTGTCTTCATTGCATTTACAATTTTATTTTTTGTTTTCTGAATTCTCCTTTCTCCAATATTAATCTTGGGTATGGTTTTACCTACAACAAAGTTATTGGCTCTTTGACCATTTTGTGTCATTTTTACCAACAAAATATCAAGATGGGTCTGATAACATTTACTGGCATAGGGCACTTTTGACCAATGATTGGGTCGAAACCGCTACTCCAACTAGCAAGTTTATCACAGCGTGATGCATGACATATTCTCCTTAAACATGCTACTCCTAGTAGCGAATTTATGAGAACTTGACATATGGCATGTTTCATAGTTATTTTTGGTCATAATACTCACTAAAAATAGAATTTATGCACTAATCAACATATGTAATATAATTAACAAAATATTACAGTATAATTAATACACAAATGACCAAATCAATTACTTTTTTCATTTCTTTTATATACGTTCAAGCAGCAGGATAGGGTTTGAGCCAAACATCTCTTGGGCTTGCTAGCTCTTGTTTCTTCCTAATCTTAAAGTGAAAAATCTTGCCATGGGCTTCCTTATGAACTTGTCTATAGATACAGTCAATATGCTATTATAATTATATATTATATACTAAAATTTGCATGCATTTTGGTTTGCTTCAAGCCCTTTGTGAAGTGTTGTTTACTAGAATCACTAACCAATTAACTAATTGACACATTTGTATTCTAAATATGATGGAATTTTCTTCATTATGAAAAGTTGCACACACATTGTGGCGCTTCAGGAGAGATGGCTAAAAATGATGACACTTTCCATTACTATACATGTCAGTTTAATGTAACCAAAGTGCAGACCAAGAATACTCCCTAGTGAGATATCAGCAATTGAAGCTTGCAGCTTTGCTTTTCAGGCATTGATTTTATATTTCGGTGAACCCAATCGTAAATCTTATAACTCAAATTGATAAATTGTGGGTCATGGCATCAGTGATCACAGGGAATTATACAAGTATCTCACCACAGGTTCCAATCTTGTTCGTACCTGAACAGTCCTACTAAACCTGTTTCACCAGATCCCAATCTTGCGTATTTGCTTTTTCATGCTATGTTGGCCCATTAAAAAGTTAAAGCGTTTAATCCATGTGCCATGAAAAAAAGCTTGTAAACTTGTATCCTTTTTTCCCCTCCCATGAAAGATTGTAAAGATACAAAGGCAATTTGGAAAATATTCTTCAATCAAATAAAGGAAAAAACAGATGGACAGAATGTTTTTTTGGTGGGTAATGAGCCAGGACAAAGTGCATACATAACTTTGCTTTATTATTTTTCTTGTGATTCGTTCCAAGTTCAGTGTGGGGCCTAATCTCCAATGCCGAGGGGACTTTGGCCACTACTAGTAGTTTAGTATCAACAAGACAACCACTGTTGCTTCTCTATTCCAAGGTTTATGCATCATTCAAGGCTTGGATGTTAGTTCCATGATCCTGCAACAAGAACAACGCAATGACGAGAGAATTCAATTTAAGAATCAAGGCTTTCTTAGGATTCCTTTTAAGAGTAAAAGAAATGTGAGAAAAAAGAAAAAGACTGGTGGGAATTGAAGAAGGTAATTATGATTTTAGTTGAAGGAATACTAGAGATGCTCCTTGATTTTGAAAAGAATGATGATCAAGAATATGCTACTTTTGGCCACAAATAATAGAAAAGAAAGGCAAATTGAGAATATGCTGCTCTACATATGGATGATGTTGAGCAATGGGTGAATAACTCAGCAGCATGCAGTAGTAGTAGTGCTTAAAGGCAGAAAAATATGTTTGTGTCAGTTCAACACATGGTGAAGTAAAAAAAAGATTTAAGTCTTTCATCACTGTACTTTTTAGAGTAAAGTTGCCTTTTGGATTTTATATATCTAATTTTATCTTAACTGGTTCAAAAGACTTGTGTGGTGGTGTCATTGTCTATGTTTTCTCATCTGTTGTTGATCTTTCTGTTGTCAATTTGAATTTAGTCCTCGAATCCACCTTTGAATGTACTTGGTAATAAACTTAAAAATAAATGAATTGGAGAAAATAAAATAGGGATGGAAGTTTATTTATTTATTTTACCATGGTAAAAGAGTAAATAATATAATGAATTTCATCTTGTTTTTCATATCTTCATTTTTCTTGAATTAAATATGTATGAAATGATTCGCGTCCCAAACTATAATCGATTTACTTTCACGGTCCCCATTTTAGTTGTCATGTAAGAGTTGACTGTTGAGTATTGAAGGACGATGGCACAAGTTACTCTAGACTGACGTTAACATCATGGAGTGAGACAAAATTTTGGTTGAATTCTCCAACTTGAGGTTCTTTGACTAAATGTTACATCTATGAAAAAAGCCAAGTAAAGGACAGAAAAAAAGTTAAATATTTATCCTCTCATTTATCACCCTTTCGTTTTTCATTTCAACGACCAAAATTAGTCCTAAGATGGGAATGAAGTAAACATTGCAGAGTTGCTTAACTAGATTGCGTCCTAGAAGGTGAATTAATGGATTGTGCTTAGTTTCATTTGAATGAGAGACAGATCATTCATTGATTGATTGGTTCTAATAGAGTTGTTGCGTAATGTGCTACGAAATCTCCCATTTGGGTGAGTTTTGCATTATGACAAAATGTGGTCTACGAGGAATGGTACCCTTGTCGGGCTCCAAATGGAAGCAAAATACAGCTTCAATTGCAAATCCTTCATTGTTTAGTTGTATTGAAGAAAGAGTCATTGCATCTACTGTACAAAGAACTGTGCTCCCGCTGCCTATGTCGTGCAAGGGACTCTACCATTTTGCATAATTGTAGAAGGTTTGATTCAGTCAATTTAGATAGACCTTTCAACAAATGTTTATGAGAAATTAAAAGAAAAACAAAATAAATTAAATCTCACATAAGCTAAAATTAATTTATATACTTCAACTTTTATATAAATTATTTTGTTTAACGTTTCCATACAATATATTCGGACAAAAAAAGAAGATAAAAAAAAAATCTTTAAACATTCAAAATCAATTGACACCTTGAGATAGATAGAAATAAGAGAAAAAAATATTGATAAGATAGATGATGAAATGTGATAAGGAGACATAGAGAAAAATTAAGGTTGTTAATGGGATGTTTGATATTTAAAGGTGTTCAAATATAATAACTAAAATAATACATAATAAAACTACAATAAAAGTAAAAAAAATTACATAAAAAAACACAATAAATTAGAAGCAAAATTCTATGGTTGGTTTCTTTCACCATGAAAAAATAATTGCTTTTATATCATTATAATGTTAATCCAAACATGCTAATAATCATTTATAAACTTAACAACTCAAGATTTGTCTTAGAATAGCTTTACCTGTAATTGTAAAGGTTAACAATTAAAAGCATTCCATAAGCTAGATGTTAATCCAAATTTGGCTACATAGTTTTTCTCTTCCATTCCCTTCAAATGGAACAAGAAATTGACAAGTTATGTAGTTTAAACATTCTTTTATTATGATCAAGAACTTTTTTTACTATGCCAAACGTTCTTTTCAAAATGAATCCATATATAAATTAATAACTGTATTTAATATATATAAAAGTTTATGAGTTGTGCAAATTCTGCTTAAACTCATTCTAACAAGCATTTTCGTCCTGGTTAAAAGAATTAATAAGAAACTAACATTTTTATACACTCTCAATAAATTAACACTTGAGATTAAAAAAAAAAGGTAAAACTAAATTCATGTATCGTGTGGATTGGCATTTGTTGATTAATTATTATTGCTTTATTTGCATAAGAACTAACAAGAAAGATTTTCACAAGCCTCCAAAACAATGCGTGCACTTTAAAATCAAACAAACTGAACATAAACTCGGGCATGTGCATGGTTAGGTAATGAAAGTATGGCATATTTTTCCATCTGTGATCTAGTAATAAAATTGTAAAATAAAAAATACTACAATTAAAATTATAAACAATAAGTGCTTAGAATTTTTACTTGTTTGATAGTATATTGAAATAAAAACTGTTTTTTTGACCAAATATTCAAATATAAACTCAACATTCAATTAGGAAGGAAATCAAGCATCGATCATTTCAATATTATAATAATGAAAACCAACATTGATTTATAAAAGGCTTTATTTTATATATTTAAAATTGAAATCCATAACTATAAATATAAATAGAGAAAATATTTTCAATAAAAAATTAAATAAAAGGAAAAAGGTAAAGCTAATAGTTTGCCATAGGAAGTATTCAAAGTGAGAGAAATAAAGTTGATAGAATGACTAATACATCAATGCTACAATTTAAGCTAAAAATTAGTATATTTAAAGCTTTCCTTTTTAGATTATATTTAAAATTTAGTAAAAATATAAAACTAATATTTTTTTATTTATCATTTGTATTAGATTTAAAAATTTAACATTGTACGAGAACATTTTGTATTTTATTGCAACATTTTTTTTTTCTTTTGCCAACTTGGTGATGCAAAATTACTAATGTAATATGGTCAGATAACTCAGATTAATTTTTAATAAATTGATTTTATTTTTTGAACTTGATTTGATTATTTACTTTAAATTTGAATTTCATTGTGGTATTTATTTGTATGATTATATTATAAAAAGTAATATTACTTGTCAAGTTATATTTTCTTTTTATAATGAAAATTTTTTCATATCTATAATTAATATCCTTTATATATTTAATAAATGTAGGTATTTTATAGTATTAAGTATAAAAAAAAGTACCAAAAAAGTTAAAGTATATAAATAAAACTTAAACAAATATGTCATCACGACAAAAAAAAATTACAGATAAACTGTGGTAGGTTGTATTAACTCATATTTTATAAATTATTCATTATACATAGATAAAGATCTTCTTTTCTTGATTTGTAAGATGAAAGAAAAGTTAAACCATAAAAAGGACTCTCTGTGATGAGTCTCTGAATTTTGAGCATTCTAATCTATTCACCGGATTCATTCTGTTAAGAAGGATATCTTGCCTTGATAAAGTGATAGCATTAGCATGTGCCATTTGTCAACTTATTGAAGAAAAGTAAGGAATGAGGCAATGATTAGTTGGCAAATGCCAGAGTGGACTGAACCAGAGAAGAGCTTGGATGAGAGCATGGACAACCCACAAAACATATATTAACAAGTAACAAAACCAACATAAATCTAGAATCTAAAATATAATCAAACTTAATACAAGCATTAGTCAATATATCATATAGTGGGGACATAGTTATCTGCCCCCTTTTTAGGATAAATTTCAATCTATTGATTGTACAAACATAATTAATTAGACAATAGTTATAAACTTGTAATCATATCATCAATAATAAGACACAAATCTTGCTTGTATTGCACATAAAATAAACTAGTCATTAATAATTGTATTATAGAATCTATTCTATTGCAACCGAAATAAATTCAATTAAGCTTATGTCCGTTTCAGTTCTCAAATGAGACAAAAACAGTGACCCGAAGAGAACTATGCTTTTTAACTGCAAACATCCTAACTATCATCCAATTGTTCAAATTTACTAAATATCATTAGGCACCAAAGTTTATGTAATCTTAGTAGTTAAGTATTTTCTTTTGACAAACTGTAAAATATATACTATTCCTAATTTCCTAGCGTGGTTGTTTCCCCGGTTGGAGCATGTGCTAGTGACATAGCTAGCTTTACCCCTAGCCTAATGATGGTACCAATCTTTCCTCTTTTACTTTAATCAACTAATTAATTGATCAGACTTAACTAGTATAGTAACACAATAAAGTATCAATTTTCTCGGATTAGTTTTTTTGTTGTTTTTCTATATGTGATGATAATCAATTTATTTATATGCGTGGAATAGATTAAAAGTGTGTTTGAATCACTAGCGAAATTACTGTTATATGAAGTACAAGATAATTTCAACGTAAAACCAAGGAAAGAAAGACTTATTGTAAACAAAAATTGGACGTAAACATAAGTTGAAACTGATAATTCAAACAGATTAAGATTAGAGAGAGAGAGAGAGATAAGAAAGTAATAATAAATGAAGGATGAGAATATGAGTGAGCAATCACTGAGAGGTAGTGCAAGATTGGTCTAATTCAACATAGTGTGAGGGCATTGGAGAATGGAGAATGAGGAATTTGGGTTATCGAAAATTAGATAATTAAATAATCAAAGTAGTTATCCACTTGATTACACAAACCCACTTTACCCCAAATGCAGAAGCTGTGGTAACCAAAAAAGTCAACGAGTGGGCCCTGACATTGAGGATGAATCACCAAAGGGTAGTGTAGGGTGTTCCCACGGCGCACAATAGCAGCTTGCGTACGGTGAGGGCAGTCAAAGAGAAGCACTAACTTGGGATACGTGTGGCCACCTTTTCCTGATGTTTGTGTTTCATTGGTTGCTTTTTCTTTTTACACTTATTTTTTCTCAAAAGAGATTATTCCTTCCTACACATGTTTTTGTAAGACCAAGTTTCATAAAGTTAAATTAGATTGATATGCAGTTCACACTTAACTATGAGTTGCTAGATCACAAATTTCAATTTTCTAATTAATTAATTAATTTAATATCATTAAATTTATTGCGTAAAATTTCAAAAAAAAAAATCTAGTAAAACATCATTTATAAGATATAGGATGATATTGTAAAATAGTTTTGCATTAGAAAATTGTTAAAATTAAAATCATCTTCTCATAAAAATTGTTGGATGCTTTCATTTTATATCAGGTTTTATATGTGCGCGTGTGTTTCGGGTTTACTTTGAGTTTATTCCAAACTTTATACATATATGTTTAGATAATAATTTAAATTTTTTTATAATGATACTTGACTAAATTAAGGATTTTGTGCTTACAACTAATGGGTGTGATTTAGTTTTTTCAACAGTGAATAATTATAAACCTTTCTATATTTGAGATTTTTCTTATAGATAAATTAATAAATATTATATGTTTACAAATCATTAAAAAATATAAAATATTGCTGAAAGAAAAAATAGATATAAAATTTATGTGCTAATATTCACAATTATGAATTGCTTAAATCTATGAAAAGGAAAAATAATTTTATCATGATGTTTAATCTCTTTTTTCAAAAAAGTATATTAAATATACTTATATGAAATATGACTAAACTTATTGAAACACTTGAGATGAATTGAGAATAGAAAGGTACAAACTTCTAAAAAATTTACCTACATGAGTTTAATTTTAATACACCATGTAATGATTTTTATGTCGTCAACTAATAAGAAAAACATTTTAGATATAACTTTTAAAATAACTAGAAGTCTAGAACAACACCATACTGTGCAAACGTAGGGTAAGAAAAAATATTATAACAAAGAGCCTGTATTTTAGTATGAGCGAGTGAAATGCACTAAAAATTTGAAACAAAGAGTGTCTAAAAGTCCATAGTTTAGAAATTCACATACAATTAACATGTCGATAACCAGAATGAATGCTAAATAGTTTTTATAATATTATTAATTTTAACATAAACTACTAAATTATCATATATAATAATTTATAATTTTATCATGTTATTAAATATTCCCATGTGTCCCTTTTCATTTTGAATGTCCTTTACCTTCTTGGTTTTAATGATAATTTATGTTTTGTTTATTTAATCATGATGCTTCAGTTGTCCAAACGAATTTTAGTATTAATATATTAATTATAACATTATAAAATATTAAAAATGTATTTAATTATTATCAATTTAACCATAATTCAATCATTGTCAAAATAAAACACAAATGAATAACATTACTAAACATAGATATAAATAATTGAAAAAAAGAAAAGAAAAACTTTCAATCATTACTACGGTGGAAATTTTACGTTCGTATCTGCATTCTATAACTTCTCTTAGATGAATAAGCAATTTATGTTATCTTAAAACGAGGAATATCTTAGAATAATTTGTGTTAAATTGTTTGTGATTTAGAACTATGTAGAATTCTCTGGATGAATATTTACATGTAGCTCTAATATATGACTGGCATCCAATTAATTTGGCAATATTGATAATTTAATTTCTCTTTGTTCTACTACTTCTTTCAAAAAGAATTACGTTAATCTTAATATGAAGAATACTTTTGTTGCCATGGTGTTCTCTAAAAAAGGGATGGCTTTAACATTTGGAATAGGTCTCGTCAATTTCTCAAACTATTGTGCAATTAATATTTTAAAATATTTAAATAATTTAATATTTTTTCCCGAACACGTAGATTAATTAGCATGAAATTTTTCTAGCTTAATAAAACGTCTTGAGTTTAAGTTTTATTTATGCAAAAACGTTTTGAGTTTAAGTTTTATTTATGCAAATACATTAATCTATGATATATAGAGTAGTTTAACTTTGAATCAAATAATGACTCATACATCATAAATTATCTTACGTGTTGTTTGGTTTCACTTTCACCATTTAGTGTGTTTGGGGTAAATTTAAATAAATAATATAAATTAAATAAATAATTTGAAAAAAGGGGTTGTTTTTAAGATAATTTGAAATCTGGGACTGTCAAACATGTCTAAAATGGGTGTGATCACTTTCGTCGCTAATTTAGTCGCTAAATGTTTGCAACTACAATATTCTGTCCAAAATATTTTAGCGACTGAAATAGCAACCGAAATTAGCATACGACTTTAAAATCAAAATTTTAATTTACACTATAATTTTTTTCAAATTTTGAAATTAGTGTTGCGATCACAATATTGTGATTTTTTAATTATTTAAACTGAAATCGTTTAAAAATTTACAGTATAATTTTGGTAAATAGATATATATATATATATATATATATATATATAATTTTGATAAATAGATATATATATATATATATATATAATTTTAATTTATCTTATTTGGGTTATTTGGCAAAAAAAGAATGTGTATAAAATAATATATATATATATATATATTATTTTATAAAATTTAGGCGTGTTTCACCTGGTTGTGACATGTGTCATTTGAAGCACAGTGTATATAAACTTCGAACGGTTATAACTTTTGATAGGAATGTCTGATTGAGGTGTGGTTTGTGTCAAAGCGCTCGAAATTGAGAGAGGAAGGCCTGAGCAAACCCCATTGTTCAACTTTTTTAAAAAAAAATGTCTCTAAGTGCTCCAAAATTAGGATTTAGGATTCAATCATCCAAAAATTTCCTTTTTGTTTACTTTTTTAATTATTTAATTAGTTAATTTAATATTATTTTTTATTTTTTTAATTACTTGTCTGAATTTCGAGCATTTTGACATATCGTACGCTTCTATCGGACATTTCTATAAAAAGTTATGACCGTTTGAAGTTTATACGCTCGAAATTCACTCGAACTCGAAATTTATGCATGCATTACAAACCAATTTGAAATGTATTACCAATTTCATTTGCAAATCAAACCAACAATAGTACCATGTTAATGTATGAAAATCCCACATTAAGATGAAGACATCTTTTTTCTTTGGTCTCTTATTGATTTCTTTTATCGATAAATAGAAATTTTATTAACGAGCATAGGGGGTATTTTAATCCAATATATATGTGTGAGTGTGTGTGTGTGTGTGTGTGTAAATTATTTATTAGATTTGTTGTTTTCAGTGTTGGACCTCTTTTTAAAAATATTTTTAGAAAAAATGTTTTCTAAATTTTAAGTAAATAATTTTTACTCTTATTTTTTATTTTCTTTGGAAATGAAAATAAAAAAATACTTAAATGAAGCTCCACCTTCTTAATTTGTAGTTGTTATCGGTATTGGTTTGAGATTAGAGTAGTGTGTATTTGTTTAGTCAAAGCAAAAGTAAGAGAGACAAAGAAAATTAAATCCTAAAAAGAAAACAAAAGTTAAAAATTAAAGGGATGAGATTTTGATCGTATTTTCCCCTTTCACATTCTCCATTTTTCTCCTATCTATTTAAGAACTAGATTTATATATTAAGGTTTAGGTTAAACAGAGGAGATAATAAGTTCCGCAAGTAGAACTATCGTAATTTTAGGTTTCCTCTATATATGAGCAGAAAATGAGAAATGAGATTTTTTTTTTAAATAAACTTACAAAAGTGTTCGTAATTATATATATATATATATATATATATTATTTTATACACATTTTTTTTGTCAAATAATCCAAATAAGGTAATGTTTTTTTGGTATATCTATTTATCAAAATTATACTATAAATTTTTAAACGATTTCAGTTAAAAAAATTTAAAAAATCACAATATTGTGGTCGCAACACTAATTTCAAAAATTGAAAAAATAATATTATAAATAAAAAATTTATTTTAAAGTGGCATGTTAATTTCGGTATTTATTTCAATCGCTAAAACATTTTGCGACGGAATATTGTGGTCGCAAACATTTAGCGACCGAATTAGCGACAAAAGTGATCACGCCCAAATTGGGAGTGTTTAAACACACCTAAATTGAGCATGTTTAACCACGTTCATTTTGAGCGTGTTTGACAGCTCCAGATTTCAAATTATTTTTAAAAACAATCTCTTTTTTTTTTTAATTATTTATTTAATTTGTATTATTTATTTAAATTTGTCGTGTGTTTGGTTCTCCATCCTTTACCATTAAATGATTGTTTCCTTTGGTGAAACGTGATAAAATTCGTTGACCAAGATGTTTTTTTTGTGTTTAATGATCCTGATGGCATGCCACAGGAATAGATCCCACCTACACGAGGTGTAATACCCTTAAATATATAACTAAGTATATATATATATATATATATAATATCATAATAAAAGAAATAATATTATTAAAAGCAATTTTTAGAATAAAGATAAATTTTAGTATCTAATTTTAACCACGTGGGAATTCTCAGCTAAGTCCAAAATCATTAAAAGATCTTCCTGAATCTCCAGGTGGCATTAGGAGAATACTTGATTAAAAGGAATTAACCTTCTGTA
>PYAF01002242.1:1152214-1194084 GCA_007407185.1 Glycine tomentella
ATTGAAAAATTTTATTAAATAAAAAATATTATATTAAAAATTAGTTATATATACAAAATCCAAAAAATATTAAACAAAATCATATAAAAATTTAGAAATTATATTAAATAAAATAATATATTAAAAATTATTTATACCAAAAATCCAGAATATATTAAATAAAATCATATAAAATTATAAAAATATACTAAATAAAAAATTATTATTAAAAGTAAAACAGATCATATCTATCATGAAGATCAATATAAAAATACTTTCAAATTAAATAAAAATAAAAATAAATAATATTAAATAAAAAAATAAAAAACCATATATTCCGGTGTTAATTTGATCGCTAACAGTTTTTGCGACGGAATTTTTGGTCGCAAACAAAAAAATAAAAAAAACCAAAAATTTCGTTGCTAAATCGGTCGCTAACCGATTTAGCGACGGATCTAGTCACGCCCAAAATTGGGCGTGACCCCCCCTTGGTCACGCCCAGATTAAGGCGGGACCGATCATGCCCAATTTTGAGCGCGTCCCCCTGCCCCAGATTGGTAAATAGTTTGAAAACAGTCCTAAATTGATAATTTTTTATTTAAAATATATTATTTAGGTTCTTTTACTCGAACACTTGTGAAGAAAAAGTAACCGAATCAATCAAAAGTTGACATTTGGCAAGGTAATCTCATTAGATCAATTAATAAAATATTCCTTCCTTTTAATTGCGGAACCCCTTCGTTCATGTTGGAGTGGAGGAGAAACCATCACTTGCTAACACGTTACAGTGGTTTCACAATGATATTAGGAGAAGGGGTTCCACTTCCGACTTCTGAGAGAGAGATTTGTGTGGCAAGAAGGTTGTATTTATTTGGAAAGGAAAAGCTTTTTAAGAGATCAAATCAAAATGAATATTTGATTATTAAAAGAGTTGACAGTTGTGTTGTTCGTGTGAGGATTCGGCTTTTTTGGTTCGACACCTTTAACATTTCTCAATTGGAAATAATTTTGTAGTTCCAACACTTCTTCAATGCAATTTTCTTGTTTTTTACGTTTCACTCTCCTTCAAAAATAAATTATGCTTTTGTTATCAATTCATTTGTCATCCTTTATTGTTATTTATTGAATATGGGTTGTTTATTGTGGTCTTTATATGCTGAAAACTTCTTTCATAAGTTGTTTATATATTTATTTTTCTATATTTAACATTCATGTACTTCTTTTTTTTTTTGCCTCGTGTTGTTTTACTTCTATTGCATTTCTTATTTTTCTCACACTATAGACCCAGTAAACATGTCAAATAGATTATTCCTTTAAGGACTAGATCTAAGTCTTAGATTTCTCATCAAATTGAAGTGGCAATACATCACAATCAACACTCATGGATGATAGTATTATAATTACAAAAACAATTAGCTTACTCCAACACTTCTTAACCCTCTTTTCACATCAAATATGTAACCGTTAGTCTATCATTTTATCTCCACCCAACTATCATCATTGTTGAATATTATTACTATCATAATTATCACACTATTATCAGTAATATTATTATCATTGTTGTAACAATAAATTATTTACAACCATTACCCGCATTGTATAATACAAAGGATGTTATAATAAAAATCCCTATGTTTTATTCAATGCTCATGCATATTAAACACGATTTAACAAAAAATATTTGTGTTATACATCAACCACCAAACAATAAAAAAAGCCAAAGATTGTATTATGACTTGGTGTGTGTTTTAGTTGGAACCAACGGAATGTCAATTCAACATATTTTTTTCTTCTACGTTTTTATCGTGGAAAGTGAAAAACTTTTGTTCAATGTCATAAAAGCAGATTTCCAAACATATTCAATTAGATAATTTTAATGACGTTTTTTTATAATTCCTAATGACTTGACTATTTTTTTAGTTATTCAAATTCAGGTAAAGTTTACTTTTTATCCTCCAAATTTAAAGTAATTATTTTAGTCCCTAAGTTGTGTTCTTTTTTTAGTTCATAATAAGAACCAAAAGTGGGTTATTTTCATATTAGAGAACCAAAGTTATATTATCTTTTAATGCATTTATAGTTTATATATGATAAATTTAACTTATATTTAAATAAATCTAACTTATTTTATTATTTATTAAGATGAAATAATATTTATGTCTTACTGTCCGCATCAAAAAGAAATGTCTTACTGAATTTTGACAACATCAGATTTATTGTTATTTGTACAAAAAAATCTATAAGTATTTTATTTTTTAAGGGATAAATCTTTGATTTCTTACCGGCATATCCAGTGCATAAAAAGATGTAATTAAAATTTGACATCCACGGCACAGTTAATTTACACACAGTTCAACCAAACAAACGCAACGGTGCAATCCAATTTTTTTTAAAGACGTTACATTTTTAATGATTCTACGCGGAAAGCACGCAGGGCACAAGGTAATAAGTCCAAAATTCGAAAAGAAAAAAAGATCTGAAACTGAAACACAGCAAGGAATTGAAATAAATATTGAATAGATAAGTGAAAGAAAGAAGTAGTAGAAGTAAAAGTGAAGCTGAAATGGGTAGGTCTAAGAAAATACATTAATTAAAGCTGAAATAAGGGATGAAAAAGAATAACAAAGGTCTTCGTGTGGGACCCACCTTCAAATCTGTGACAGAGACAGCAGTTTCATTACTCTGCTCCTCCTCTTCCTTTGTGCATTTTGCTTATTTAAACTTACTCTTCCTCTTTCTTCTTCTTCTTCTCTCTCCCGCAAGAGCTACAAACAAAATATAATAATAATAATAATAATTAATAGTATTTATTTTTTCTTCTCTTCCTGCTTAGGACTTTAATTTATTATATAATATATATATATATATATATATAAATAGTCTAAAGTTGGAAGCTTTGTATTCTTATGTATGATGGTTGTGTTGTGAGTTCTCAAGGGAAGCAAAGTCCTCTCTTTAACACCTTACAGTCTCAACCGTGGGAAGAAGAATCTAGGGTTTTACAGCACCACCCCGAGTTCATCAAGGTCTGTGCTTTGATGCTTTTTTCTTCTTTTTCACTGGGAAATTGGGTCGTTTTTTCCTGAATGAGGATTTGCTGCAACTTGTGAGGCAACCTCAGTTTGTTCTGATTCCAAGGTTGTTCCTTGTTGCCAAAAAACATGCCTTTTTTTTTCTTCATGAGTTAAAAGTTTGAGACTTAAACCTGAAATCCTGTTTGTGGCTCCTTGTCTGGTGAAAAAATGGGGTTTTTTTTTCATCTGGGTCGTTTTATCTGCCACATAAGGCTGAATGTCTGATATGTTTGTGGATAAGTGGGGTGGTTTTTTAGTATTCTGGTGTTGCGTGGTTTGGTTTCTTTTTTCTTCCCTTTTTTTATAAATTTTTTAGAGGCTAACATGAAGGAGGTAGAGCAAGCTAATAGAGTAGCTGTTGAAAGCTGCCATAGGGTTCTGAGTTTGTTGTCTCAACCAAGGGATCAGGCTCAGCATAGGAATTTAATGGTGGAAACCGGTGCAGCTGTGGTGAGGTTCAAGAAAGTTGTTTCCATGCTTCACAGTGGTTTGGGTCATGCAAGATTGAGGAAACTTAAAAACCCTCAAATCCCCTCTTCCCACCAAAGCATCTTCTTAGACAACCCCAATTGCAAAACCTTAACCAACAACAACAACAACAACCATCACTCAAAAAAATATCTATACTTTCCCCAAATCAGCTACCCTGACAATTCAGTTCAGGAACATGGTTCAATCATTAAGAACTCACTCTCTCTTGGACAACCCTCTTTGGAATTGAGCTCCAATGGGAAAAGTCCTCTTCACCTCACACAGCAGGGTTCATCAAATCACTATCACTTCTTTCAGCAGCAGCAACAGCAACAGCAAAGGTTGTTGCAGCAGCAGCAGCAACAACAACAAATGAAGCATCAAGCAGAAATGATGTTCCGAAGGAACAACAGTGGCATAAACCTGAATTTTGACAGCACTAGCTGCACACCAACAATGTCATCCACTAGGTCTTTTATTTCTTCCTTGAGCATAGATGGAAGTGTGGCTAACTTGGATGGAAGTGCCTTCCATTTAATAGGAGCCCCTCACTCTTCTGATCAGAATTCGCAACAGCACAAGAGAAAATGCTCCGCCAGAGGCGATGAGGGAAGCTTGAAATGTGGGAGCAGTGCTAGATGCCATTGTTCTAAGAAGAGGTAAATTTACATTAATTTCTGTTACTTAAAAGGTTTTTATTAGTCCTTCTAATGTGTTACTAATAATTCTGTGTGTTCTCCACAGGAAACATAGAGTGAAGAGGGCAATTAAGGTGCCTGCTATCAGCAACAAACTTGCAGATATCCCTCCTGATGATTATTCGTGGAGGAAGTATGGACAGAAGCCAATCAAGGGCTCTCCTCACCCTAGGTATGTTCTAGCTCTACTTTCATAGATTTGATTGATTCAAGGGACACCACATGATTATAATTGTGCTATATTGATTTTGTAAAGCTTCTGAACTATTTTGTTATTTCTGACTATTATGCTGTTTGGTGTGCATTTATGATTCTATCTTTCTTCTTATAGCATTGAACTTAAGTTCACATAGGGAAGATATACTAATACTAGAGCCTGTAGAGCATTTTTATTTTCGTATTCTTTAATTTCGGGCGTGTGAATATTTCACTAATATTTCGATCGGATTCCTCTGTGAGTAACTTGTTCTTACTTGTATTCAGGTTGACTTAGGATGATTGAAATTGTCCTTGAATTTTCATATGTGATGTCTGCGACTATCTTAATTCTCAACATCTTCTAGTACAAATCTTGCATCCACAGTTCTATGTAGTACCTTGCTATAGATTAACTACAAAACTTTTTTGTTCATGGCTCTTCTATTCTGTGTCTTGAAAACATGTTTGAGAAGTTATTCTTGCATTTGGTAGTCTTGGCATAAACACTTTCCTATAGATAACTGCAAGGTTCATGCTCAACTATTTGCACCTTATTGTTAATCAGGTGAAAGGTGAAGGTAAACCACATGTTTTGTGTTTGAGGAAAGTGACCTTATTTCCTTCTTTTTATTTTCAGGGGATATTACAAGTGCAGCAGCATGAGAGGGTGTCCTGCAAGGAAGCATGTTGAGAGGTGCTTGGAAGAGCCTACCATGCTAATCGTCACCTATGAAGGTGAACATAACCACCCCAAGTTACCAACACAATCTGCAAATGCATGAACTATGTGGAGAGCTTAACTAGATCAAGCCCATCATTCAATTCGTTAAAACCTCTATGTGATTGGCTTGAGATGCTGCTGTAGATATTTTTAGTTATGCAAACAAGCAGGGATGGATAATATTGGCGCAGATTTTGTCTTTTGGATAGTTTGGCTATCCAGCCGTTTTATTTAGAGGGTGAGGATGAGGATCACTGATTAAATGAACAAAGTCTGTAAAATTAGCTAGTTTCAATTCCTAAGAACTATTTAATCTTTCTTAAGCCTGTTATAAAACATCTCAAAGTTTTCTAAATGAATGAAACTACCTTTGAAAAATGGTAACATTCTTCTTAAACTTAAAATTTGAGTTTAGACTTAACTCAATTTCTAATCACAAGCTTATGGGATCAGAGTTATCCTCACATTTATATATTATTTAGGTTATATTATTAATTAATAAGAGATTTTCGAAACACATTTTTCATTTTAAGGATTCGGCATTTCGAACATGAAGTTTGAATGGTTGAATATTTATGGATGGTTACATAATGAGTGGCTCAATAGCAATTATTAGGATCAGGTGATAAGTGACCCTTTTGTATGTTACAACAGCCTAGGCCAATTCAAGGAAAAAACATGGTATGGCACCTGCTAGTGATAATGGATGGCAACAAAGTTTGGTAACTACCGATATTCCTTTTCATCTACTACTTCGTGGGTTGAAGCTGTTTTAGGACCATGAAGTCCCTCGATGGAACATGGATGTCGTGTAATAATTTCAAAGTTGGACTTTTTTTAACAGGGTGAAATGAATGGCGCACCCTCTCCTTGATTTGCATTATCTACATGCAAAGTTTCATTCGGTTTGTTACTTCTTCCAATAGAAAGTGTATCTTGGCTTGTGGAAGTTTCTCAGCAGAGCATGTGAGTTGTGAGGGGGGACCAATATGGGCATTCATGCTCGATCATTGTTTTCTTGGGTCCAATTCCAACTGTGTTATCAACGTTATTAGAGAATAAATTCTATCTTTTGCCTTCAGTGCCCATGAACCATTGGCATTTTATAATCAATTACTGCTTCCAATATTATAAAAACAAAAATTAAGGGACTGGGGAAATGTAGTTGGATTATTGGCTACCTTTTTGTATTAAGTGATTAGGATCAAGAATCAAATGTATAGTCTCTTGTAAATGATCTATAATTGGAAAAGGGGCGTTACTAAACATTCTAGACAGATATGCTAAAAACTTCAGTTATTGTGTAAAAGAATCAATCGTGATAATTGTAACAAGTAAAACTTTGTGTTATTTTTCAATTATAAGAATTGAAAATTCAACTTAGTAACTTATGTGATCACCATTGAGTGTGAGAATTAGTTTTTAGAATTATTCTAATTTAACTAATAATATCGTATTCAAATTTGAGCACACTGTTATATTAAATATTTGGAGAGATAATTGAGATATGACTTAAAATAAAATTGTCTTCAATAGAATATATTTGTGATCTGTATATTGAAAAAAAAGGTTGAATTTTCTATGTAAACCTTAATTTGCTCGTATTATGAATAGAACTCTATTTTTGATTGGAAAATCAAAAGTAATTAATAAATTGCAATTAAGTTTTTTTCTTGTAACAACAGTTAAACTAATCTTCAACTAGAACATGCGTGGTGCAAGGTCTCAGCTGACCTGCTCAATTCAAGAAAAATGGAGGCCGTATAATATGGTTCAATTCTAATCTAACCTAGGATGAATGATGGTAGACTTTTTGTTTCAACAGATTGATGATGATTTCCTCAAAGTTTCTAGCCTTTGAATTTGACAGAAATAGAACAAGTACTATGTGTAATGTGTCAACTATCATTGGTAGTGGTAGACTAAACGAGAATACTCAATCGGTCAAATCAGGAACCACCACGCAATACTCGCATTAAGGCTTTCATTACACGATGACGCAAAGAGAAAACCAATTGGTATAATTTCTTGCCAATTTTGCTTTCTTGATCTTTCAGTGCACATAAAGACATTTTTAGTTTTTTAACCCTCACTTCTCCAAAATATCTTAAATATTTTTTTTTTGGTACATGAAATATAAATAGCTTGGCTTCAAAACAATTCTTTCTATTTTAAAACTTTGTATAGAAATATTGAAAACAAAAAGTAATAAGAAAAAAAAAATCATTATTTCCTATATAATTTTTTCTCTCAAATCAATCAGAAAGCTCGACTTTTTTTTGGGTTTCCGTTTCAGTGAATTGGGTTGAGTCCATTGGGCTGAAGCTTGAGTCTTCTGTCTTATATTCACATCAAGTCCTTCTATTCATTGCCCATTAAAGTTTGTTCTCAAGCCTTGAGCGAACATTAGTCCATGATTACTTGAATATATTATTTATTATTATCTTAAAAATCAAGTCCTTATATATCTATAAGAAAATAGGTCATATATTAATAGTATAAATTATATTTAGAGGAATGCTAGCCACATTCTCTTTGACACTTTTTTTTCAGGACTTTGGTTAGAATTTATTGGAAATCATTATTTTTGGAAGGATTTGTTTATCATTTAATTATTATTTTCTAATTTATATTAAATGAGAATCAAAACCTACCAAAATTGATGATTTTCAATAAATTTTAATCAATCATATAAAGAGTCTTAGAGGGAGAGTGTCACATAGAATGCAACTAGCATTCGTCTTATTTTATATTGTTATTCAATTATAAACTATCAAGTATTTTTAATTGATTGATAATTTAAAAAAAATACATGAACAAATGATACATAATCATTAAAAGCATAATTAACATTAATAATGACACATAAAAGCACTGATTGAAACAAATAATGTAGAATTTAATTTTTTTTTACTATTTTGTCAAAATCAAAACAACCAATTGCAAGCATAAATGTGACCTTGGAAACTTTTTAAAAGTATGGTGTTTCTATACTTACTCAAAACATGACTTCCGATGCGAAAAGAGACTTGGATTTTTTTCCTGATAATTAGAATAATTGATATATTTATTAAGAACATTTTTAATGGGTTCTTGAACTCGAGAAACTTTAACCATCAGATCTACCACTATTCTTACTCAAGAGTTTTCCATGTTGGAGGTTGGGTTCTAGGGGAAGAACTCTCAACAACTCATTTTAAAAAAATATATTTTTTTTCTGTGCAAGTAATATCCAAGAATCCAAATTAAGTTCTACCATTAGAGCAAAAAATAGTAAAGGTTGTTGCATCCTATGTGGCATCATGAGACTCACAAAAAATTATCTAAGAACTCAAAATGAATTCCTCCACTAAAAATGCTCCAATCTTTCTTCCTAAATCATTAAATCTATGAGTACATTATACATAAATTTTATTTTGCAGTTTATGTCATTTTTTATTTTTAACCCACCGCAAATCAATCCACGTCAAATTAATCATTTCTTTAAATCGAATCAACTAGGTCCAAAATAATTTTGGATCTGAATTTTATTAATGGTAGTTGCTATATGCATTCTTCATAATTGCTAAGTGCACTCCCCTTTTTCATATTTTTTTTCTCTCCAATATTCCTTTTTCTAGCAAAAGTGGCAAATGAGTTAGTGTTTGGAAATTGGTTTTGTGCACTCCCCAAAATCAAAACAGTCAACAATGTTGTCATCATTATTCAGCCTGCCATGCTACCCATTTTGTGCTTTATCACCAACTACGTGCAAAATATGCTCCTATGTGAAGTCACATTCAACGTTGTCTACATCCTCCACCTCGAGTTTTAGTTGTGGTGGCTGCGAGAGATGGTTTTCACGATGAGAGTGATAAATATAGTAAGAAATGCAATGAAGAAAATAATGTTGATCTTGCAACTCACAGTGATGCACCTTAAATCCACATACTTCTTCTTTTTTTATTCGTCGGATCCGAGTAGCCAACTCTGTTAAGTCTCGTCCAAGGGACATGGCAACATAGCCTTGTCCAGTTGTTGCATGTTTTGGCTTTGCTCCTTCTCCAATGTGTTGTTATCCAATAGACCATTTCTACCATACATACTCATTTTCTCTCAAACAATAATGCCACAAACACCACACCACACCACACTTTCTTTCAATAATCGAGTTTTTGCTAATTATTAGTAGGAGTGCATTGTGTTGGTGTCTTGTTGTTTCTTTCATTTCATATAATTTTTTATCATAATTTTATAGCTTTTTAGCAAGATGGTTTGTGTTGGGCGAGGAGGTAGGGTTTGGCATTGGTTGTGAACAAAATGTTTTTGCTTGCCCTCCCTCATAACTTATGCCTTTTGTTACCCTAATAATACTTACAAAAATTAATTTCAGAAAGAGTAAAATTTAATTTTTGAAACCCTTACTCATCTGCCACTTCAGCCAAAAAAGGATATCATTCAAGACTGTTGTGGGAAATCTCCTTAGGTCTCTGCTAGGGTTTTATTTCATGTTAGATTCAACTTATAAGCCAAGTGTAACCTAATCATGATGTAGTAATTGAACTATCGTCCAAGTCGTCTCCCAAAGGAATAAATGAGGGATTTCATGTAATTATTTAACTAAAAACTTGGTTTTTGTATTTTTATTTTTTGATTGTCATGAAATAAATAACATTAAATAAATTACAATAAAAACCAAATGACAATAAAATAATTAAGTAAAGATACAAATACTCGACTTGGATGGTCACTCGATCTTGATGAATGAATGTCTAGGTTTGAACTTGGAATTCGCTTGATCCACTGTAACTTCACAATTCCCTACCCATCTCTCTTATTCATCCCCAATTCACTAGAAGGAAAGATTAGCCAAGCGAGAAAAGACAGAGGGAGGGGGAGCAATATCTTATTCCGAGCTCCCGCATGGTTGCAGATTCTAAACTACTTGCTCGATACCTAATCCCTTGGACATACCAACACAAGTAATCAACATTAATGGTTGAGAATTAACGAGACTTAACCAAGATTATTGTATCTCCTAGAGACAATCCCAATTAAATACTTGATTCATGTTCAGGTTTCAACAAGGCTCGCCAAAGCACAAGTCAATTTCTGAATTCATCTATAACATGACCAATCAAGGAAACAAATAAAGAACTCAGGATGAAGTATTGAATTGATAGAATTAAAGCTAAACAAGGTTCATCCTTTCCTCTCCTAGGTGGAAGGAATTGCACTCACAACAATAATACAATGAAACCTAGAGTGTCTAATGGAATAATGGAGGTGTCTTGTAGGTGGAAGTCTAAAATATAATTCTAATAATTACTCGAGACTTCTACACCATTACAATGAATGCCTAGCTTCTTATTTATAGTATTGTAGTTAAGTTTAATTAAGGAGATAATCACAAGAAATTACAAACAAATAATATCTCTAATTAAAATTCAAGTAATTATCTTCTTCTTCAGTTGATTTGTCCTTGAAAAATATCTCGCTCTTGATTTTCCTAACTTTTATCTTCAATTTTCGCAATTTCTTTTTCCAGAACTTTTTTCGAATTTTGGGCCTCTTGAGCTTTGGCGCTTAAGTGAGATATTTTTTCTAAAAGACTAAAATTAATTAAAAATAACTAAAACATAAAATTCTACCTAAGACAAAGTAAAAACCAAATTTAAAGCTAATTTGATTCAAAACAAGGCCTAAAGTTAACTATATTGTCAAATAAACGTGAAAAAATACATATGAAAATCCGATAAATTTGACGTTTATCAGTCTCCCACCATGAGAAACAAATTTCAACCTTCAAATGTTTTAGTTTTTAAATTCAATGGGTGAGATTTTTTTTTCTAGTTTTTCTTTTCTCTTTTATTTCATACTTTCCCAAGTTACCTCTTCTCTTTGTAAAGAAAAAGGTTATCCTTCTATATGCAAACTTCCAACGCCCACCTTACCTCCTTCACCATTTTACATGACAATCTCTCATTTTTTGATGCACCATTGAACTATTTCATAGAGGAACGCATTGTGATTAACTTGTTCGATAAGCGAGTTTTAAGATATTGAAGAATAAGCTAAAGAGATAGCATGCAAAGTCGGACATGATTCAAATTATTGATATGCTTTGCCTTATAATCATTTTTCTATAGTATTTTCTTTAGGGGACGACTCAACTATAGACATGCATTATTGTATTGTATGAAGGTTGTTGGATGATTACAAATCACTATCTTCAAGTTTAAAGATAGAGACCTTTCTTTTTAACTAGTGTAAAAGAGATTGTTGATTCATAAGACGAACTAGATCCCTAAGTTGTTTTGAATTGATACAAAATACTGAATTAAAAAGTTTGCATTTGAAATGCCAACAGACGAAGTGCATTGAATTTGTGTTTGATGTATAAGACGATAGTAGACAGGCATTAAAATTTATAGCATTTAAGACCAAGTTAATGCATGTGATACTCTATGCAGTGAATGCCTAAACATTCTTTATAAGATATGTCAAAGGGGAAAAAGATAGAGAAAATCAAAGAACAAAGCCAAATTTGTTCACAAAATGACAAGTGTACCATTCATGTAGTATCTATTGAGTAAATCATGATCATATCCATGAGGACTCGCACAATATCAAGCAAAATTGTGCAAAATACACTAACTAAGGAAATTTAATAAATGGGTATTGAAGGATCATTTGATTCAAGTGAAATAAAGATTAACAAGTAAAATTTAATAAACTCTTTTTGGGATTTTCCACAAACACATAGTAGGAAAAAACAAAGTTAACAAAATAATGGAAAACGTTGGGATTTGACTTCACCAATCCATCCTCTCATGTGTCAGTAATGCTAATTAAGCAAGTTATAGCATCAAAATTACCATCAACCCACGATTCCACTCTAACTTTAATTCCTTAGATAGAAAGAGTCTAAGTTCTTTGACTAAACTATCAATCCCTTAAGTAACTTAACCAAGTAACTTACCTTAAGCCAATAGGTCTTTAGATGGCTAAAATCCCTTACTTTATCCCTAGAATATAAGGTATATTAGTTCTATTTTTTAGATCAATGCATAAACATCATTTCCTAATAACATTCACACCAAATCAACAATCAAAGGGAGGTCAATCCAATGAAAGCATTAAGAACAAAAAAAACACAATAATATTAAACTATGGACTTGAATGGACAACTTAAAGCATTATAAGAGAGTTGGCTAGTTACATCAAACCCCAACAAAGGGAAATTTAGCTACTCATAGAAAGAAAAAGAAACGGATGAGATTAAAAGATGAAGAAACCAAATGAAGAACCCATGGAGAAAAGCTTCAAGAGCAAGCACACCTTCCCAAGATGATGTTTTTGACGTTATCCCGAAAAAAGTTCAGTTGAAACCTCTAATCATTGCCTTAAATAAGACATCACCTGTGCCTTTTTTAAATTACCACATGGCAAACTAGGTCTTAAGCCTCATTTTTCCATGCTTAAGCACCACTTTATCTGATGAAAGATTTGGGACAAAAGTCATGCTTAAGCCCCACAAAAGATAGGCTTAAGCCTCAAAATGATGTGCTAAAACACAATGTTGATTCTTCAAGATTTCCTTGCTTTGGTCCCACCATAAACTACCACTTTAATCCTCTTTCTTCTAGATCAAATTAAATGAAAATTCATGCAATTAACTATTTAAGAGCCATTCTATTATATTCACAAATTAATTATTAAAAATGGAAAACAAAGCTTACAAGTGTTAAACTACTGATATAATTTCCTTCTATATAATGATTCAGTTTAAGTCCTCAAGGCAATTATCACTATTCTACATCAAAAGGTGCATACAGAGAAAGATAATGTAAGTTGCAAATAAAAAATATATATTTAATCTCTAACGCCAAATTTGGAGTACTACTCAAAAGAAGAGAAGCAAAGTCCTTTATTAGTCTTAGGTGACTGGTTGATGACAAACATTGACTGTTGCATTAAATGCTCCAATGAATACTCTAGCTTCAAACGATCAACACGCACATAAAGAAGACTATTTAGAAACAACAATTACTTCATGAACAAGTGTATAAATACTAAGAGTTTTGAAGTGCTTAAGTTACCAACTCTCAACAATACCATTCCTTTAGCTTTCAAACTCTCTACAACTTTTTCCAGGTTGTAAAAAGCTTTCAGATTAACTCAATATCTTAAGAGAAAAAGATAGTGAGTTAAACTTTTATATCCATCTATAAGACAATAAACTTAGTCTATGTGCACCTTAAACCTCAAACAAATATGTTAATTTGTGTATTGTCAATAGTGGCTTGGTATGAAACAATACTTGAGTTTGTAGTTTAGAGAAGCTAGTGTAGACATTACTTGGGAAAAGCCAAAAGTGCCCAAGTGTAAATAATACTTATATTTTTTTGAAAGAAAGTGAAAACTTGATGGGTTGCCAAGAAATAAACGTAGTCTTAGTGGTAGAAACAAACTAGTATAAACTCTTGTGTTTATGCTTTCTTTTCTTCACATGTTCATTTGACCTTGGGTTGTGATTTCTTCTTGTGAAAAAATTGTTTTAATATTTGCCTTCAAATCTTTCGTCTAATATCTTTCATTGAAACTTTCTTTTGGAAATCATCAGACGTAATAATGTTCTTGTGAAAAAGTTTGTGAAATTTTTTTAAATCCTAATTCAATAATTTTTATTGTGATTTTTTCCTTTACAGAGATCACCAAAGTTGTTGTCTGGATTTGTGTATCAGAATTTCCACTTGAGCTTTATAATAAGTGTTTCCTTTGGTGTGTTGGGATAAAGTTAGGCATTATACTAAAAATTGATAAATTGACTTCAGTTCACTCATGTGGAAAAAATTTGCTAGAATATGTTCAAAGGTTAATCTAAAGAGAAGACTTGTTCCTCATATCATGGTGTACAAAATGAAACTCGATTTAGGATATACACGTATATGCATAGTGTGCTTTAGATGTGGTTTCATGGCCATAAAAGGAAAATTTCATGGAATTTAGGCCAAACATGTATGATTAACCTTTGGTAAGGGAAGAAAGGTAAACCTTAATGGAGGGCAAGGTTTATGGTGCAAAGGGCTGATGTGGCATCACAACTAATGGAACATTTTGAAGATTAGGGAAATAAGGAGAACCACTTCATTAGTAATAAGGAAAATGAGTCCAAAGTTGGAGCATAGATGTTAGTCAGATGGTTATTTCACAATAAAAATTTCCAAATATTTGGGAAAAATGCCTTTATGGCTAATGATTAAATTTCAAAGAACTGGAAGAGAGTAATGTTAGGTTCAAAATTTGAACTATAGTCTTAACTAAAAGTGACTATTGTGGCCAAGTCCGATCTTGTGGGTTGTTTGGAGGGACGATTGCACCGGACCTAAGAATAAAGGGGCCCAAAAAAATTTAATGTAAGAAGAAAAAAAGTTTAAAATTGGGAAATCATGTCTATTTTTTTAATGGGATATTTGTTTAGATTTTAGGTTTACATATAATTTTGGCCTACCTATTTTGCTTGATATATAATTTTGGTCTTTTCATCTAAAATAGAGACATTTTGTTTTCCTATTTTAGGCCTGTGTTTTGTTTCTTTATTTTGGTCCAATTCAATCCTAGACATAACACATTCATTTAAGCTACCATAAAGAAATGATTTAATTAATTAAAATGTCATAAATAAAATAAATATATATAGGCAAAATTGAGGATATGACCAAAATTACGAATTTTCTAAAATAGGGGGACCAAATATCTCTATTTCAAAATAAGGGGACCAAAATGATAGATTTGGTAAAATAGGAGGACCAAATTATATTTAAGCCAATATTTTATAATTGGCTTAAATATGTTTTTGATCCTTCAAATTTGGTTAATTGTTGCATTTTGTCTCTAAAATTGTACTTAAACCTATATATAACAATAGGAGGGTCTAAAGAAATATTTTTTAGAATTAAGAGACTAAAAAAATAAATTGAAATCTAGGGAACAAAAAATAATAATAGACTACATTTAAGGGACTAAAAACATTTTTAAACTTAATAATACTTGTTTATAAATTGTCCTTGTTTATTTTTTCGCCCTAAATCCTCAAAATGTAAGGATCAACTCTGATTGTGGTACATAATGATAATGTGGAGTCCAGTAATTGTTGTCCACAACTTTTAAAAATCACAATTTTAGTTGAGTATCCAATTTTGCATATATTTGTTTTTTAATTAATTAAATTATTTTAAAATTGTTAAATCTTAATTTTCACCTCATTAAAATACTTAGACATCATTAGTCAGCCATTAAGTTAAATAGTCAATGTATCCTAAATTGAGAATTTTCTAAAATTTGAGGACTAAAATTGCGAAAAGAAAAGATTTACTATCTTTTTAGTCCCTAAACATTTTAAGATTTATGTTTTTAGCTCTAGAATTTTTTCTTACTAGTCAATGTTTTTAGCATATTTGTGATGGATAGACTGATACGTGTTCCCATCATGAAAAATAATGACTAATGTCTAAAGGCCATTAGAAGGGGTGCACATCATTGAACTAAGAACATCATCTTCCTTTTTCTACTTCTACTCCAGTCATGACTACAATCAAATTTTGAATTGGGACCCATGGAGTTTTGAGAAACTCATCCTTATACTAGGTGCTATAAAGGAAAGAGAAGATCTCACATTGATTCGTCTCTTTATGATCCCTTATTGGGTTCAAGTGCACAATGTCCCTATAGGGTTCGTGTCTAAGATCATTGGCCAAAATCTTGGTAACTTCATATAGAATTTCTGGAATTCTATGAGAAGAACAAAATTAATTATCTACTCTATTTATGCACATTCGAGTTCTTATGGATGTGCCTAAACCTTGGAAGAGAGTTAAGAAAATCAAAAGACCTGGAGGAGATGTGAAGGAAGTCTCGTTCAAGTATGAGTGCCTTGGCTCTTACTGTTTTTTGTGTGGATTACTTGGCCATAAGAATGAATTCTATAGGAAAATTCTCTCACTACCAAAGGATGATGGCTATCGGGGTTGGGGACCAAAGCTGAGAGCTGATTCTTGCCCTTCAGGTAGCTCCGACGACTCCAAGATGCTTTGTAACTACGGATAGGCAAGGTAGTGGAAACCCCCGACATGCACCAGAGGTATTAATGATGACATTAATTACAAAGATTCTAATGTAATTAATGCCAATGATGAAGGGATTTCACAATAGAAACATTTTATGGTTGACATTTTATGTTATTCAAGGATAAACATTCCAAAATTCATGCCCCAATCTTCATCACATTCTGAGCTATTAATGGATGCAATGAATGTTGAAATAAATGTTGATTATGACCTTATTATTGGAGAGAAGAAAAGGTAGTTAGGCAATTCAAACTCTAATGAAGCATCTAATGATGACCATAACAACAACATATCCCCACATGTGACCCTAACATTGAACCACTCTCAAAACCCTAGGTTGGTTGCACCTAGCCTGAACCATATCACCCCAACTCTTACCACACTTAATCCAACCTTGTCAACCAGAATTGCAACTACACAAACCCAAACCCCGATAGTTCTAGCTAAGAAAACTCATAACCTGTAGACCATCATACTCTTTTTTTAATGGTGAGCCCTAACGACTAGGGCTGCCAGGGGTTATGAGTTTTCTTAGCTAGAACTATCGGGTTTGGGCAACCCGCAAATGACTCTAACCCTTTGTTACCTTTTTCAAACATACCATGTCGAAGTTCTTTTTCTTTTTGAATCCCTCACCCATTCTTCTCGCGTTGAATACATTTATGGCCTACTTAATTTCAATTCTTGCTTTGAAATGGACTCTAATGGTAGAAGCTAGGGTTTGACCCTGTTTTGGACAAAGCCATTTGACTACACCCTCCTTAACTCTTCTTCAAATTTCATCAATGTCACTGTCCACCAAGTCAGCTGCCAAAATTGAAGAATAACTGGATTCTATGGATTCCTAGAAAGAAAAAACAAAAAAAATTCATGGAATTTGCATTATTCCCTCTCAAGTGACACCTTTCTTCCTTGGTTCATTTTTTGTGACTTCAACGACCTCCTATCAAATGATGAAAAAATAGGCTTGATAGACCATCCATTATGGCTCATTTGTGGATTCAGAGAAACATTTAGTTATAATAACCTACATGACCTTCCTATGAAGGGTTACCAATACACATGGGCAAAGCGAAGAGGAAAACATGATAATGTTAAAGAGAGGCTCGACAGAGTATTTGCTACTTTTGATTGGTTGAATATTTTCCCAAAATTTAAAATCTCCAATGGTGTGGCTGCCAAGTCCAACCGTTCTCCCATATTGCTTCAATTGGATGCTTCTAAAAAGATCTTCTTTTGCAAAAAAATCAGGTTTGAGAATTCCTGGTTGCTTGAACTTGAATTAAATAATGTTGCTCACAATGGTTGGACCAAAGTTGTAACTAGACATCATTGTAAAAATCAATAGTTGCTCCATAGAGATGAACACATGGGGACATAGACCAGGGAGGAAGTATAGTGATCAAATCAACTTGAATCCATTCGTCAATCTAACAATTTGAACATCTCCTCCAACTATGCTGAAGTGAAGGAAAAGCTCAATCTTTTGATCACTTAGGAATAATATTACTGGATACAAAAGGCTAAGATTTTATTATTGAAAGATGGCGACGTTAACTCTTAATTCTTCCACTCCTCTACTAATGCCAAGAAAGCCTCCAATATGATCCACTCCCTAAAACGTGATGATGGTGATACTGATTTCAATAAAAAAGAGAAAGTTGATGTTGCTACCTTTTATTTCGATACCTTATTTCAAGCTGAGAACAATTGTACTTCTTATCTTCCAGTCATTAAAAAATATACCTCATTATGTTTCTTCTTATGACAATGTTTCTCTATTGACATCTTTTACTCGGGAAGAATTTAAAATTTCACTTTTCAATATGAACTTTGATAAGTCCCCTAGCTCTGATGGTTTGAATCCAGCTTTTTACAAAAGAAAATTGGCACCTATGTGGATCTGAGGTCTACCATTCTGATATTACTTGGCTTGAAATTGGCTTTTTTCTCACTGAGATAAATGTAACAACCATAGTTCTCATCAAAATTAGTAACCCTACCTGCATGAAAGACTTCCATCCAATTTTCCTTTGCAATGTCCTCTACAAAATCATCTCAAAAGTCCTTGCGAACTAACTTAAATCAATTCTTCCCCACTACATCTCCCTTGAAAAATCAACTCTTGTTGAGGATAGCTCAATCCTTAATAATGTTATACCAGCCTTTGAAATTATCCATCATATGAAATGCAAGAAAAAGGAAAACAGGGGGAAGTCACCTTAAAAATTGACATTAGCAAAGCTTTTGACAGAGTGGACTGACAATATCTTTTGTCTGCTATAGAGAAAATGGGATTTCATGAAAAATGGATTGGATGGATGAAACTTTGACTTCAAATTGTTCACTGCTCTATTATGGTCAATGGTGAGAATGTGAGAAATATTTCTCCAGGGAGAGGACTCAAATAGGGCGACCCACTATTGCTTTACTTTTTCATTCTTTGCATACAAGGGCTTTCTGCCCTTCTTAAAAAATATGAGTTGAGAGGAAACATCCATGGAGTGAAAGTGTGTAGAGATGCCTTGACCTTCACACACCTTTTATTTGCTGACATTGTTTCTTATTTTGCAGGGCAAATGAGGAACAAACAAATCTCCTTAAACAAATTCTTGACATGTATGGGACAACATCTGAACAATTAATAAATTTCCAAAAATCATAAATACTTTTAAGCTCCAATACTTTAGCACAACAAGGAGTGACAACAACCATTGGAATAGGAAAATATCTGTGCCTGCCACCTATCATAGGGAGAAGGAAAAGAGCTATTTTTAGGTTCCTCAGGGACAGACTATGGAATCACATCCACCATTGGTTAACAAAGTTAATCTCCAAAGAAGATAAGAAAATTCTATTAAAGTCAGTAGCACAGTCTATGCCAACATATTGCACGAGTGTTTTTCTTCTTCCTTATACACTTCAAGAGGAACTTGTGAAAATGATGAACTTTTTCTGGTGTGAAAACAACATCAACCAGAACATCATCTTTGAAAGCATCTGTAAGATGGTTATGGACAACATCACAAGCACAACAATTGTCATATTTGATTTTCATGTTTCAATGTCTAAGTGTATAGAGTTGCTTTTAAAATTTTCAAACTCTAGGGTGAGTTTTGTGAGGAGACAAACAAACAATGTTGCCCACACTTTAGCTAAGGCATCAATGTTTAAGGCTTGGAACCAATCCTTTGATTATACCTATTTGTATTCAATATTTGATTATTAATGAAAAGTCTTAACTATGGTTTTCCTAAAACAAGTCCTATATTTTATTAGATAAGTTCACCTTAACCTAGATAGTCTGATCTATTTGTCACATTTATCTTTAGTAATGATAATCACATGAAAATAATCAAAGAATAATTAAATTGAAAAAACATTTAAATAAAATGATACGATGTGTATGAAGATGAGGAGTTAAATTTTGAGTTACCAATGAAGATGTGTACATGAAATGATTGATAGTCATTGTATGAGGAAATATTGTGCATGGTTCTAACAAATTGTAAATAAATATGTGCATTTTTTTTAAAAAAAGAAATTAACCTTGGATTTTCAAATGTTTGACTTTTGAAGTATATGCTTTTTGACAATTGAAAGTACATATGTCTAATTCTAGTTTTTTTTTAATTAAAACATATTTAAGCACACTATTGTTTGAAATAGTGTTTTTTGTTGATTTCTTTTAGAAAAATGACACAAAACACAAAATTTATAAAAATTGTGTAAAATATTTTTTTTTTGGATCAACATGTCTATTTTATATTGATTTTTGTTGTGAAACTATTTTGAGGGCAAGAGTTATGCCTTGTAGGTGCAATACGTTGAGATTGACCCAAAAAGATATTTAAATGTACTAACTCAAGACTTGAAACTTTTGTGACAATTAATTAAAACTTATGTACGTTTTCCAAAATATTGTGAGATTGTCAAGTAAATATCAAATAATGAAATTATTGTATTTTATATAGTAACAATGCATACATCATCCAATCATCTAAGAATATTGAGTAAAAGTTGCATTTCTATTTCATAGAATACATGTGCAAAATAATAATGTGATACTTAGTTTTCAATGATATTTGTTATTAGAATTGTTTTGCCTTAAACGGCTCACATACAATTGATTGGAGTTTCAACTAAGGATAAATATGATGAATAATTCATATTAATAGTCTTTATATTTTGTCAATTGAAGTAATCTTAAATCTCATGAAAGATGTTTGAGTTGCTTTAGTAGCATAAGTTAACACAATAACATATTTTCAAAAAAAAATGGAAGTTGAATAATAATACAACCAATAGTAGTGTTATAGAAGACCCAAATCTTATATTTCAAATAGAGATAGTCATATCGAGTCATGTTGGATGGCAACACAACACAAAATATACATGATAAATATGCATATTGGGAGCAAACTCTTAAGAGTACTAATATGCATATGATTGCATAGTGAACTTGTTTAGACTAATATTGTGTATATAATATATGGTGTTTATTTTTTGTATAAGATAGGATAACATGTACTTTTATCATGAAAAACATTTATAAATAACAATAACTAAATACAAAAGAAATTTCAAACAGATAATGTCACCAATTCATAGGTGGATCAAGTTGCCAACCTTCACATCAAGTGTAATACAAACTTAATTGAACATACCAATGTACTATTCTATGTAGATCAAACAATCTAGCACCGTATATGCAACATATTTGTAAAATTGTATAATTCAAGTATGAATTGAATCAAATGAGTGGAATGGTGTTGGGCAACAAAGTAGCTTTGTATCCAATCTGCATATTCTTGCACAACAAATCATTTACTTGCCTTTTAAAGCACTAATACCAATAAATCATTTTTTTTTTTGTGACAACGAAAATTTTGGATTGGGATTACCCTATCATTAAACACCATTTCATTGTTGAAATATTGAATTTGAACAAGTGAATGCAATTCAGCATAATATATGAGAAACAACAATGTTCTAGACATAATAGGTTGTTGCCACACATGTTCTTTGGCTAGACTTTGTTCAACTTCATTGACTTTGTAAGCAATCATTCCACACCCAAATCTAATCCGATTTGGATGATTCTTGATGCAATGGAAACCTCTGTTAACCTATTTTCACGAGTGGTGAATTGATCACACCCCCAGCCAAAGTATTCCCCTCAATTAGATAAAAACCTTGATAACATCACAAGAAACCCTACTCATGACCATTGCGCCTTAAAAACCAAATTCCTCCCAAACCACTGATCCATTAGCACGCTGCAACCCTCATCAGAAAGCTCAAATAATAATCTACAAGTCTCAAAAAACCCCTTTCAAATTCATCAACTAGAGCCCGAGTAATTGGCAAATAAATCGAGCTTAGAAACACACACCAAAAGCAAGTCATAGCTCCCCAAAACATTCCAACCAGCCTCCCCCCTTGGAACAACCGTTGATAAAAGCCACATCCAATGGCTCATATTCAAACTAAAACAAGGCTTCAATCCGTGTGAGGGTCCCGTGGACCAATCAGAAATAAGTATTTGGATATAGTCCTTCACACACTTGACTATTTAAACCATCAAAATTCGTTCATCTTCTCTCACAACAAAATTTGCCAATTGCCATTTCAATCCTCAGTTCTTTCTTCAACGTTTCCATCATACAGAGATCCCAATCCTCTCTCGAACCCTAATTCCCCCTCATTTCCATGGCCACAGAAGAGCCCACTGTCGCGGTGGAACCCGCTCCCGAACCTGCCTCTGCCGAACCTCCCCCGGAGGAGAAGGAGGAGACCAAACCTGAAGCCAAGGCTAAGAAAACCAAGGAGCCCAAACCTAAAAAGGTTTCCAGACCTCGCAACCCTCCCACTCATCCTTCCTACGAAGAGGTTCGATCCGAAATCATAATTCTAGTTCTAATTCTAATTCTAATTCTCATACTATTTTTGTGATCTAAATTTGGATCTAATTGTTTTGATTTTTTTTTCAGATGGTTAAAGATGCAATTACCTCGCTGAAGGAGAAAACCGGTTCGAGCCAATACGCGATTGCGAAGTTCATCGAGGAGAAGCACAAGCAGCTTCCACCGAACTTCAAGAAGCTTCTTCTATACCATTTGAAGAAGCTCGTCGCCGCCGGAAAACTTGTCAAAGTCAAAGGCTCGTTCAAGCTCCCACCTACCAGACCTTCTCCTGCATCTTCTTCTTCTTCTTCTTCGCTGGCAAAGAAGAAGAAGCCCGCAGCTGCTAAGCCCAAGCCCAAGCCTAAGCCCAAGCCGGCTGCTAAAGCCAAGGATACTAAGGCAACTAAATCGAAGGCACCAGCTAAGCCCAAGCCAGCTGCTAAGCCTAAAGCCAAAGCTCCAGCCAAGCCCAAGCCCGCTGCAAAACCAAAGGCTGCTGCTGCTAAGCCCAAGCCTGCTGCCGCCAAGCCCAAAACCGCTAAACCAGCTGCCAAGCCCAAGCCTGCTGCTAAAACAAAGGCTGTTCCTGCCAAGTCCCCGGCAAAGCCCAAAGCCAAGCCCGTCAAGGCTTCAAGGACCTCGACGAGGACTTCCCCAGGGAAGAAAGCAGCTCCTGCTGCTAAGCCCGCGGCGAAGAAAGTTGCGGTGACAGCGAAGAAAACGCCAGTGAAGAGTGTGAAACCGAAGAGTGTAAAGTCTCCGGCGAAAAAGGCTACGGCCAAGAGAGGGGGTAGGAAGTGAGAAAGAGTGGTTGGTGGGGTAGGGTTGTTTTGGGGTTGGTGTTGTGAAGTTCTTTGTCCTCTTGGTGTAGTTGGGGGTTACAGATGATGTTCCTATAACAGATGAAATCTGATTTTATGAAACCTTTGTTGTTTCCCTTTTTAGTTTGATTTTTTTTGTTCGACCTAGGAAGTAGATAAAAAAAAGCTTCTAGCTCTGCTTTTCAGCTAAATGAGTTAATCATAAATTGTATCTTAGAGTATGGGGTTTCTCTGCGTTATAGTACCTTTGATGGATCAATGTAGTATAAGCACCTTTTACACATGAATGGATTTGTAGTATATGCTTTCTGTGTATGTAAATTTTGCCTTTAAGATGCTGTTGATATCTCTATGATACTAGTTGATATGCCTGCTTGTGCATGATTGACCTTCCTGTATGAATTGATTAGCAATTGATTGTTTGCATCTCAACTTCTTTAGTTGATTGCTTTATTGCTACAATGTCTATAAGTTTCAATGCATCCTGGATGCTTGAATGAGTGACAATGTTATTATGGGTTGTGTTTAGCTGTTGTTTGTTTTAATGGTATAATGGAGTTATTCTGTTCTTTAAAATAGTGTGCATATGGTTGTAGCTTATTCAGTTTAATAACCAGAATGAAGATGGTTTTTGGAATTCGATTTATCTGAAGACGTGTGGTAATAAAGGAATTGGTCGAGTGATTTTCATGTTGATGTGGTAACCACCTAGTGGAATGACAGAAGTAGTGAGGAAATAATTTAAAGATGGTTTACAGCAAAATTCTTATCCTATTGCTTAGGCATGGTTGTTTAGACTTGGGTGTGGAAAGTTATAGAAAGTTTGTGTTCAGATTGTCTTTTGTGCAATGAGGAAGAGCAAAATTAGTATCAAGCATACAAAGATGAAATTGAAAGGAATGCGCAAATGGTTGATGTTTCTATTTCTATTTGGGGTCATGCTGTGCAATTTTAGCAGGTCATTCACTTTTTTATGTATTTTAGTATATAGCAGATATGCTTGAAGAGTTTTGTCACAATGGGAGGTGATGAAATGTCTATGAACTGATGGTTTTAAACTTTCAGCAAAGTTGACAACTATTATGACTTGGAGGTTTGTTCAAATTTTGTTGAAGACAGGAATAACAATGAAATTATCTCTAGGGGATTACTCATGATTTCTTCGGGTCATTGGCTTTTGTTTCTGATGGATGGGATTTCTTTAGAAACAGTAAATGAAAATCATAATTTGACGATTATTCTCTTAACCAGACCTTCTCTCTTTATGCTTTTTACCTTACTCCTAGCTATTGCATATCACTTGTAGAATTAATCCCTTTTCACAATGTCTACTTGGTGTTGGACTACATCTGGATTGTTGTGTTACTACATTTTGATGGTAAGGAAAGACTGCATTAAATCAATATTTGTTATGCCTTAAAGTGATGTATTTAGGAGTTAGGCATCAATTTATGTAGGTTTGATGTTTTCTGGCATTTAAGAGTTTTGGGGAAAACAGGATTGTGAGGGTTTTTGGTTGTGTGGGGGTTAGTGTCAATGGAATGCATTTGCATTTCCATTAAGAGGAAGATTCTGGTGAAGGAATCAATATGTGATCATAATTGTCTAAATGACTTTTATTCTTGATATATAGTTATATAAGACTATGAATTGAGGACATGCTTTATTATGTAGATTTTGCTGTGGTTTACTAAATATTTTGAACTGTTTTTGTTGGCGTGTTTGCTGATTTCTGCTTTGCTTCATCTTGCAGCAGCATGAATCCCTGAATGAGCTTCCTTTATTAACCAAAGAACATTCCAGCTTGAAGCAATTCATGTCTCCATCCCTATCTCGCAACAACCTTCCAGCAAGAGGCTTCATCTCCATCGGTGCTCCCTCCTCTTCAATTGTTTTGTAAGTTTACTATTGTTTCACTCCATAAAGCTTCACATTTTTTTTTTCATACTTAATTTTTTTTTTATAAGTGAAGTTATTGTTTCAAATCTGGTGAAGCTTTTTTGTGATCCCATATTTGATTGTGTTTGGTATCACTGAATTGTTTTATAACTGGAATCTGTATGTGTTTTCATTTTTGTTTTAATCTACATGCTACTTCTTAGTTAATTGTGAACCACATCAGAAACTAATTAGGCTTGATAAACATCATTTATTAATTGCCGAGCAATGATATGATATATCTAGTACCAAAATTCCAACTAGTCATTGTGATATTATTCCAAATCCCAAGGCCAAAGTGAATCAGTTTACAACTCAAAAAGCTTGAAATGTAGCAATTATGCATCCATATTTGTCTTGTCGGCCTCATTATATGAACAAGCAATGTCCTGGTGGTTGTCTCATTAATACATGAACAAAATGTTATGTATAGTTGTTAGGGAGTGCATATTATTTCCATTGTAGAGTGTCAGTATATGTAAGCTTTTGACATTTCTTTTCTAGGTAGTATGTGTTGTTCATGCTAGAGAGCACCACCGTCTGATGACTTCCTATAGATAGATAGGGATTCAAGAAACCTCAGCAAGCCTATTCTTAGATGCATAAACCTTGAGTATTAGTAAGAAGGATGCTACACCTATTTATATTATGGTGCCCTATAGTGGTTAGCATACTACGACAACAATGGTGGTGGTCCACCCTCTGACATGTCAGGTGGCAGTGTCTATCACCTTGTGGATATGCATGCTTGTGGTGGTGCTTGCAACCATGACATGGCAGAGTGGTGTGTGTGCCCTTTGCTGTTGCCTCACATCTGAGTCCATGTCTCTAACATGTCAGAAGGTGGTGTGTCTCTTGTGGTGGCCATGCATTCGTATGTTGATGGGTCTTGAAGAGCTTTAAGGTTTCTATTGTTAGGGGGAACATTTCTTGCTGTCCAATGTTACGCTCGGTTTGTTGAACCAGATTCGATCCATTTGATCAACAGTTGCATAAAAGGCAACCGTGTGGACGAGGGTTGTGACACTAGTCGGTCAGCACTTGCAGAATGAGTGATGAATGCCAGAATGTGACATAGGGTGCCAAGAGGTGCAAGTACTTGTGATGGTCATCCTGTAGAGGCCAGACGGTACACAGCCCCTCAAGCGCTAAACTAAGAGGCGCGAGGCAATTGTTGGCCCATAGAAGCCGCAAACTTCATGCGTGTTTTAATATTTCTACAGTTCAGGTTATATTTCAGTCCCACTTAGCATGTAAATGATAAATGATAGTTACTAATAATAAAATTTTATTAGTAACAGTGTTGGTCCTTATTGGTGTGGGTTTCTGTCATGCTGATAAATGACAGAGAGATAGATGATGAAGTATAAGATTTGCTTGAAGAATAGAAATCATGTACTGACTAGATGATGCTTAAGTCTAGAATTGGGTGAATGCTAAGTTCTATGGCCTAGGCCACTCTTTCCCCTTAGCCTTGACTGGGGGACTTGTTTCTGTATGCCAAAAGACCCACACCACTTAGGAGTAAAGGCCAAAGGTAGTTTATAAACACTCTTCCCTCAATCTATTGAGTTGCCTTTAATAAGGACAAAACTGCGACTGGCCACCGAGCACCAAAGTGGACAATAACTCGGATGTGGTTACCCTAACAATCATGATAATTTCAGATGACATTTCCAATTTTAGTGGCTGTCTGTTGTTTCATATAATTGTATGTAAATAAGAATTTTGGCTATTACAAAGTTTCCATCTCTGCTAAACTATTTTGAATAATGTCCCTAAAAATATTCATATGAAAGAACCAATAAAGAGGCATAAAAGTGGGGTTTCTCTAATTAGACAAGTAGGGACTAGATTCATTTACCTGCCCCTTGGTGACAGCAAAAGCATGATGGTTATCTGATAGATTGCTAGCTTTTTGCCCATGGAACTCAATATTCTGTTTAAGAGCCTGTTCGTTAGCTTTAATTTCTGTGTCATAGTTGTCAATCCCAAACAGTGGCACGGAGCGACCAACCTTGAAAATGTTATCGAAGGTTGGAGGATGGTTGCTGTTCTAACCAATTAGAATTAAAAAATTAAAGGGTAAACTTAGAGGTTAGAACAGATCCAAGACAGTGAGATGAAATACCTGTGTTGAAGAGATCACAAAACAGAACAACGCAGGGACAGCAATCGTGTCATGGTTGGCCAGGAAATGCCCGCGAAGGATCAGAAACTATGGAGAGCCGAGGTGCAAAGGTTGGGGGTCACCGACTGTCACAGCTGGCAAGAAAATGTTGCAGGGAAGGATGAGCGAATGAGAAATTAGGGTTGAGTTCTGATTCAAAGGTGTCAGAATCCAAAATCGATCCTCTAAAACATTCCTAGGCGATGCTGCTTTATGCCGCTTCATGGTTAAAATGGGATTTTTGTGACCCACTTTAGTAATGCCCTTGCCAGCTGTGATTTTGTCGGCTATTGCAGCTGCGATGGCCGTTACTTCAAATTGTGTCACTTCAATTTTTGTAGCATGCTTCATCCGTTCAACGTCTCGATTTAACGACAGCGCTGTAATATGGTGCTATTGACAAGTATGTTCAATGTAAAGAGTAACTCAATAAATGTCATTTCTTTATTTCATAAACATGAGTTAAGATGTTGGCAGTGGGCCATCCTGTTCCATTTCATTTCTTGACTACTCAGTACTAACTAGAAAATAGTAGCATGGAACAGAGTCAGTTATGAGGTAGCACACTTCTTTTCACATTTATAAAATCAATGTTGTGTATGGATTTATCTTGGCATATGTCAGTGGAAAGATTCAAGGCTAAAACTAAATTGCCATGAAATTGTTTTTAAACTATGTTTGGTATGGAGGAGAGAAATTGAAGGAGAAAAAAATTTAAAATTTGAATTAAAGGGAAAGTGGAGCTGTGGAAGGAAAGAATTTTTAATTTGTCTTTGGAATTCAACTTTTCTCCTTTTAATTTTCACTTTTTCCCCCACTAAACAAAAGAAAATATATGGTTATCTGTATTTTCTTTCTTCTTATTCAAACATACCATACATGTGATCATAATTGTGAGTGCAATTAAATATTATATGGCAGAAATATTCTCAGTTGGAAAAAAAAGAAACTAAGATATAGTGTGCTTTTGGAATTAGAGACTCACTGTTAGATCTTCTGTTGATTGCATGGTTATCAAAATTGCGATCCAACTCAACTCATTTGTAAATTTGTTTTTGAGTAAGCTCGTGCAAACTCATGTAAAATTGTGAGTTTAGGGGTGGTTCAAGGAGCTCAGTTGGGCATTAAAATATAGCCCCAAACCACACCGGTTTTGTGCATTTTTGAATCGTAATTTATGCAGAACAGACCTAGGGCAGGATTTGTGTCGCACAACCAGATCTGTGATGGTGATTTCCCAGCTCTGTTTTGGGCCTCAACGTTCTCTCATTCTCCTCTAACCAAATTTGCATCTGTGGTGGTGTTTTTTCCCAGCTTTGTTTTGGGTCTCAACATTCTCTCTCGTTCTGTTTTGGCGCGACCAGATTTTGCATTTGTGGTGGTGTTTTTAATTTTTTCGTTTGCTATATTTCTATATTATAGAGTTGAAATGTTGATTATTATGTTATTATTTGGTATTTTAATATTTTTTTATACTAACTAAACTCTTAGAGTTTACAGAGCCTTCATGAGTTTATATAAACTCGAGTTGATAACATTTTGGTTGATTGAATATTTCAAATGTTCAAGTATTCTTAATTTGATTGGTAACTAGTGTGGTACTGGTATTATTGACTGCTTCTGCTCTTTTGACCAATTACTTGACTTCTTCATAGGAGCTTTTATGTGCGTATAGTTGTTCAGCTTTTCTGATGAATTTCAAATCCCGCAGCAGCTTGTCCCTTTAGGATCTTCTCACACTTCAGAGTTCAGATTTTGAGGATGTGTAAAGAACTTAAATACTTATCAGTAGATTTCAGTGGATGACATAATATGACAATGAAGGTTTGTTTATAGAAATATTCGTTAGAAAATATGACGGGAAGACCACATCATAGAATAATGCTATCGTTGTTAGTTGAACCCTAGAGTGTGTTTGTTTTAAGATTTAAAAATTTATTCTCGAAATGTAAAAATGGAAAATGTAATTTTGATTTTTGACTACTAATGTAGTTTATGATTCATATTGTGTTTGGTGATTCATTGTGCTCTGTAGAATTTTCAGTACACGCATAATGCGATTCTTGTTGAAACAAATTTGGTATTGTTAATGATACATGCTGAATAGAGATTTCTTTGTTTTACTTCATTTTTATTTTAATTGTGAGGGGTGAGAGTTATATTCCCCTAGGAGTATGAGAAGTTTATTTTTAACTCAATTATAATTTCGATTTCTACTCTTTTCTTTCTAATTTACTTTTAAATTTAACAGTTTGAATTTCAAAAAATATTCCTAAGAATATTAAAGTCGCAACATTCTTATTTATAATTTCTGAGAATGTTATTTGTGGAAATGCAATGTTACAGCTTGAAATAAATGTCACCTTTATCATGTGGCTGATGTAGCCCTACTGGCTACTACCTTGAAAGGCGGAAGCAACAACGGGTTATATATGGTGAAAGCAAGAAACTTCCAACTTAATCAATTTCGATGCTACCGAACTAGTTTTGCTTTTGATAAGTTAACCCTTTTAGTGGTTTGATTTGATTTTAGTTTGGTTTTTCCAAAATTCAAACCATGTTGATCACTAATTGAAAAGTTCATATATGGTACTCAAGTAGGACCGTGATTGATTTGTGAAGTTTGAGGATGCAGCAATGAGACAGGAATGATGAATACTACATGGAAACGTCTCTTTGGGTGTAGTTTAGAGGGAAAGGGAGGGTAAACAGCAAGCTTGTGGCTTCTGGTGTGTCTGTATGTAGGGTATGTTTGTACCAATTGCTATTGTACAATCAGGAATATAATATTTTGAGAAATAGTAATTAGTTTTTCAATTCTCTTTTTGAAGCATCTGTATGAAAGTGATTATTACATTAAAATAAATCTATCTAATTAGACTTCAAAAATATTTCATACAAGTAATAGAGAAATACTAATCGAAGGGTTGATGTGCTGCTTACCCTTTATTTGAATAATAGTACAGATTACAGAAGGCCTACATTTACTTGCAAGTGCATTATGGAAATATTGTTACCTTCTATGACAGAAAATAATGTCCACCTGGAGTAAGAGTTTATTTAAGTCATTACTGCAATGGACACATTATAAAAGTGGGCAATGTGGTTGGAATTACTACTGCAAGTCTGCTAGTGACATTATGATAGCATCAATAGCGTATTTATTCGTACCAACTCCAATCAACCGCCCCTACAACAAATTCAACATTTTTTCTTGAAATTGTTCAGTGTGATACTTAATGTATGAACTTCCAATGTCGTGGCTTTTGATCGAGGTTTATGGTTGTTTTAAGTGTTTTTCCCTCCATCTCTAGCCAGTTTCTCTAGAGTAATTACCAATAAATGCTATATCTGCAAATATCGGTGTTGATTATAGATTATCAATGTTTATTAACAAAACGTTAACCATACAGATAAGTGTTTGGTACTACTAATTAACTCGCAAGTAGCAAGGTATAGCTCTGTTGTAGATTTTTAAAGGTAGATGTAAGTAATATCACCATTGATAGGGAATTAGAGATTATAATAATACCAAAAGCTGACCAAGATCTCAGTCATGGATTTCTGCTAGCTTTTACAATGATAATGTAAGGTGTTAAAAGAATCTTCGTTGCCTCTTCTATGACAGATTGAATTTCAGCTTTAGACAATTGGCTCCTGGAGAGAAAGAAAAAGAAATTGACACGCGTATTTCTACATACCTATCCTAACATCGTTTTCATTAATCAAATATTACTTATTTAGTGAATAATTTACCTATCTAAGTACTTGTCACAAACATTTTGATATATTATAGGACGATTGCCGGTTAAGTAAATCTGATATAATTAATGGAAAGTAATGTGAAGTGCGCTGTGCAATTGTAAGCATGTGGCAAGTGGCGAAAAAGAATTCACGAAAATGGTAGTGACTCATTTCTCTAATTGTGCTTGTTTAACGTTGTTGGCTAAGCATTTGGAGAAATCTTACCAGGAGAAGCAACCTGCTCACATGATAGAGGCCCTAGAGTTTAGGCTAAGTCACAGTTTTTCCGTGCTGTTGAAGGGAATTTGAGGGGAAGTCTCACTGATTCTACAGATTCCTCAACATTTTTCACATGTTTGAGAATCTGTCGTTGTAACTTTCTATTAATACGGAAAGTAAACAATGTTTTCGTGTGATTTTTTTTTATAATCCGTAGGAATCAAAGACAATGTCAGGATTTATGATAACTCACACTGGTTAACCAATTAAGTTAGACTCCCTTGACATTTTCGCGGGTTTAGATAAAAGAGGAAAGAGTCTGATTTGAAGCATAAGTAAAAGAGTTAAAAAAAGAAGGTTAAAGTGGAGACTATTGTCTAACTTTCTATTAGAAAGTGTGCCTAGCTACCGATCTCTTTGTCACGATTAATTGATTTTGTTCAGTACTTTAGCTTACATTAACTAATAAACTCCTAATTAATCTAAATCAGACACACAGGGATTTAACTGTTACAATATGTTTTTAATATCCAACATCTACCAGTGCATGTTGTTGTCAGCTGTCACTGGTCAGTGGTCACAGTAGTTATTATAATTTGTCTCCATTTATGATTTATCTACCCGAAAGTGGTCAACTATTGGGTTACAGGAACGAAAGTTCAGGATCTGTTAGTACGAGAAAAACAAATTCAAGTTAGCAGTGTCTGTTAGAAAGAAAAACCTTTTTATTTTGTCTAAAATTTGGCAGATGGTAATCGTCAAATTTGATAACTGGCCTAATCACTTTTGAAACCAAGTAAATTCCATTTAATAGCTATCCTTGGTAGGTGGTAGTCGTCAATCTGATGACTGACCAAAACAAATCTAGAATTTTCAATTTCAAAGATTTTTACTATATGATGTTCTTTTGTACACTTATAGTTCATCACGTCGGCACAACAAAACATAAATTTTCCTCGGTCATAAATTCCAATAACCTATGTAAGCTCATTGAGCATATCTTAATGCTTTACTTTTGTAAATTCCAATAAATTTTCTATCTTGTGAACCTTATCTTAAAAGCTAAAGGTGGAAAAGTTTCATCACTGCTTCATAAAGAGCTACTAGTACGTTTTAATCTCTCAACCTTTAGGATTGAATACTTCAGCTCTTGTTGGATGTTCAACCTTGAAGGAGATAGTACAATGTCTTTCCATATAGATCCAGCTTCACAAGTTGGGTTGGGGTGCTTGTAAAGTTCATATATGTTGTTGGCCTTTTCATTCAACGTAGAAACCCTCTTCAAACAATCTATTTCATCTGGATCAACGAGCAATGTCTTGTCTCTATCTTTCCATCCTATCAACTTTACAACATTTATCTGGTCAGTAGTGATTTTGAATATAGGCACCAAATAAGGCCCACCATAGCAATGACAATAGTAAATGATTAGTAATAGAAATATCTAGATAGTATTCACAGTTTTTCATTCTTGATGGTACGTTTCAGAGAGGAAATGGTGGGATACAAATTTTATTATACTATTGCTTACATGATCTGTCATTTGTACATTCTAACACATTAGTGCATGTTTAAGTTAAAGTTGACAAACTTATTTCTGGAGTAATTTTCATTTTTGCAGACTTAGTTTGTAAAAGGACCTTTATAGCATGTTTGGAAATCCGTTATAAAATTATGTTCGAGGCAAAAGTAATTTTACCAAGCCATTCATTATATTTTTATTCATTAGATTTGCATTGGAACGCGTGATTTGATATTTTCAACTGCAAATCAAACATGCACTTAATCTTGCTTTTATGGAACCTTGGTTTCAGGCATCAAACACACTTCTGAGGATAATCGAACATGTTATGAAACTGAGTTTGAAACACCCTAATTGTGTATGTAGGTTTTTGTCATCAGACAAAGAATAAGAAAGGGAAATATCAATATGTGTACCTTAGGTGGGCCTTCCAAAGAATTTGTACTGTATAGCCGAGCATTGTCTACTAGCTGACAATAAGTCAGAAATGCCTCAGCAAATCTCTTGTGAGATGTCAATTGTGATTTCACTCTTACTGCTCTTCTACACATGATAGCTCTCCTGTTGGCATTCAAATTTGTTCACTGTTAGCAGAAAACATTTTCACTGAAAGAATCATGTTTGATAAGATTATTGCCAAACTAATATAAAGATTAATGACGAATCTACCTTATGCCTCTGATGACTGCAAGATAAGCATCGCACACTACTCCAACCAGCTCTATCCTATATGGTTTTCTCCTTTTGCCTCCAACTTGTTCTGGCTCTTCCCCCTCAATTCGTTGCCAATAGTTTTCGGTCACAGTTCCATCCTCATTCACCTTGTAGCCAGGTCCCATGCGGTAACGGCGGCGGTGGACATTTCTAGCCATTGTTATTGTCTGCACAACAAATGGTAACCAGGAGAGTGTGCCATCCATAATTACATCACGCCCCTCATTTAGTGCTGTTACTAGGAGGGATGAGGCTGCATCAGTGGATGATTGGTGCACCTGTTTGCAACAATAACTTGGATCATGCAATAACCAAAACAATTATACCATTAAATGACTGTCATATTAAGGGAACTATAAGAAGATCATATTTAGAAATTGTTAGGATCTATGAAAGTCACTTATCTTTTATATAAGATCTTTTTAGCTTATTTTCAAATTAACTTCATGTAAAGATTATGAAAATAAATTCTTTTATAACCCATTTCAATAAACCTCAAACTTATTAAGCATAATTAAGTTGCCCATGATAATCTATCCTCATCAATTTTGGCTATGCCACTGTTGACCATATTCACCGAACAGAAAAAGTAAAAAAATACGGAATGTTAACACATATTTGTGCAATACTGCTATATATATATATATATATATATATATATATATACATACAGAATAGAATACATGGAAATGAACAAAGAGTAGTCTGAATCATGTCACCAGTTCAGCTGTTTGAATCATGTCCTGATGACCTCTTGCACTGAGGGCCTTATAGATGACATCTGATTCTTTGAAGGCATCTGCCTCAATGATTATGGCATTGCCTGCTGCTCCTGCCCAGAAAGGTCTGCTTAAATTTCATGAAAGCACAAAAATTAGGTTCTTGCACTTTGCAATTAGGTTTGTTTTAAGTATTTCACATCATACAACAACAAAGTTTTATTCCACTAGGTGAGGTCGGCTACATGTATTACACGACTCCATTTGACACCCTTAAAAACCAAAGTTTCAGAGAAAGTATTTCCCATCATAGGATAAGTTATATAATTATTGAAATGCAAATTGATTCGTTCTTGTGCAGAGAATATAATTGACTTGTCTTACTCTTTGAGAATGTCCTTAAGCACAGTGCTCTTGCCAGCTCCCATGCCACCACCCATGAAAAGAAGCATTGGGCTCCTATCACTGTGAGCTACTGGAGCCATCACCTCTGTGCATTGAGAGTCATCATTTGTTACAAGTCCCATTGCTTTCATCTCTTCCACTAATGTGTTGAAAACACTAGCCACCTTCAGATTCTTGGTCACTCTCTCGAATCTCTGTTCCCTGTGCAAATTGGATACTATTTGTTTAGCTTAAAAAGGAAGACTACCCCTTTTCACACTGCTGATATTAATAAAAACATTTCTGAAAACTGTGATATATTCACTCAGTCTCATACCAACAGGCAACAGGGCATGCCCTTGAAAATTGGTGTCACTTACTAGTTACAAAAAGTGATTTATTCGTAAACAAGATTCTTTTTTCATTTTTCGCTACTTCAAAAAGGAATTGCATTATGTTTCATTCCTTATTATGTTCCATTGATTTCTAGGGGCAGCTAAAATGGTAAAACCTTTGGTCCCTCTTATAGGTTTTTCACATCCTGTTTCACTACATATGATCCTCACATTGTTCCAAAGATGGTTCAATTAGTATAAATGGAAATTATAATAATACACACCTAGTTGCCGCCATAACTATGTGCCTGAGCTTCGCTTTTGGTTCAACTTCAGAGCTAAACACCTGCAATAACCAGACAAAAAGAAAACAGTTCTGTTACCTAGTATATCAGACACAATTTAATATAAAGGTAATATGTATTTTTGTCTCTCAATATTTAGTTGAAATTGGTTTTAGTATTTGTATTTTAAAAATCTTAGTTTTAGTTTGTCTTTTGGAAATCTTGTGGAATTAATCTTTTATGCCTAGTGGTAGCCATGTAGCTGTCACGTCACACATGCTGACGCATGGTAGACATGTGAATATGTGATTACCATATGTCTGTCATTAGCCACATCAACAAAAAGGGTTAAGAGAGAACAGGTGAGGGATTAATTTCATCTATTTTCAGAATTAAAAAGATCAAAATCATCGGTTAAAGTTTAGGGAGTAGACAAATAGTGCATGCTTGTTTAGACGTTTTCAACGGACTTTATATCATTCCAAGGTATGAAACGCAAAAGTAACAACGTTTTATTCATGGGAAGGAATGAAAATGAGTTACAATGTTAAAATAAAGATACTCTTAAGAGATGTAATATAAATGATTATGCTTGTTTATGTGTTCCCTTAAATGTACTCTAGATACGTACCTGACTTATCAAAACATCACCATGGGTCCAATGGAATGCAAAGTAACTAAGAATGCATCTCTCAAACTCCTCCACAAGCTTCACAAATAGTGAATCCACATCTGGTTCGTTCTCGAAGAAGGCGTAGAGATCATCTTCACATCCCTCTGATTTCCTTATGTATTCAGAAGCCAATTTACAAAGAAGAGGACAACTTCTCCTGTCTTTGAACCCCATTTGCCTAGCTGCACCAATTCATTAAGATCATTAATCTTACATATAATAAATCTCCATTAACGCTTATGGATCCATATGTATATATATTACTGAAAGAATACATATATATATTGGACATACATTAATATTACCTACGTAATGAGAGAACTTCTCAAGCTTTGGGGCTTGGTTTGCCTTTGTTTTTCTCAGACGTGGGATGATCTTTCGATCCTTCATTGTTTTAATGCGATAATGCATTGCTGCAGCAAATATCAACCCGATAGAGGAAGCCACCACGATCTGTGTGAATGTGAGCCTGCCATTATACTCTGAATTAACAAGATTGAGATACGAGTGAGGAATATAGTTTAATTTACCGTGTAATTGTTCATGTCGCTAAGTTGTGTATCGGAGAAATGAGATCTAGTTTAAAAACATTAAAGTGGGTAAAGTCTCCTTTCTCCGAGTAGCAACATGAACAAGAATATACATTGTTAATTAATTAATTAAGATCAATGAAAAAGAACACCAATTAAACACAATGATATGTCATATATATAAGCATGGCATGCACTTGAATTTTGTTGTAAGAGTACGTAACACGTTACGTACCTTTCTGCATTTCGCTTAGAAATGTGTAAGACACAGACCATGTGCAACACCGGAGGTGTAAGAGATGGTGGAATTACTCTGTGTCTCGATCGCTGCTGTTTTGATTTCCGAAGAATTTGATTTTGTTGTTATTGTGTTGAGGAGTTCTTGTCTTACGCGTGGCTTTGCATGGCTACGGCATCGTGGCCTGAGAAATTTTGTTGAATTTTACAATTCTTTTTTACTAACTATATTATATATTTCTATGACTAAATAATAAATATTTTTATTTTCTTAAACCAATATCTTAGAATACCTTTGTTAGGAGATAAATTTATTCATACATGAAAATTATAAATTCTGAGAATCATGTTTTCTTGAAATAAATAAAATTTGTTTAATTGATCATTGAAAAGTTTAGATAAATCTTTTAGAAATGAAATATTATTATGATATTTTTATCAGCTATTTTAATTATTTATTATATTAAATAATTTAATAAAACTAGCATGATATTTTTATATTTTCATTGTAGTAAAAAAATAAAACTTGAAAAAATATCATATTTTGTTTGAACTATATTTTGGTGAAAGTTTATGATGATTACATATTTATTTTCTATAAAAGAAACTTATTTACAACATATTAAGTTTAAATTACAAGTTATTTGATTAATTGATTTACATCTTTGAAGTTTTTCCTTTATCGATCAATTCTAGCATTTATTATTATTTTTTTTCGTTTTCTTTACTTTTCTCAGTCTTCTCATTAATCCTTCGAAGTCCACTCTGAATCTTTTATTTTTGTCTTGATTTTACATGTTTTTATCCTTAGTTCTGTTATTTTCTTGCCTTTACTTCAACTCTATAGTTTTTTACATTTCTTTTCAGGTTCATTTATCAAGTTATTTCTTTGCAATTTGATTCTCTCAAATTAGTCGAACAAAATTAATGTTTTATTTACATGTCACTATACTTGTTCAATTTCGCAAACCATCTTGGTAGTTATACTTGATTATTTGTTAATCAATTCAAAATTAGTCATTTATAGTTATTTGTGGATCAAAATCTTAGTCAAAATTAAAGAATTAAGATTGATCAACTAAAAGAAAAGCATCGACAACTAAAAGTGAAACATCACTGACTATCTCGAACTCAAAGAGGCTTTAATTTTAAGTTGTTGCACTACCATTTAAAATCAAGGAGTGGAAAGTGGAAACATTTCATAAGAATTCGAATCAAAGTAAATTATTGAATCAAAATTAATCTTCAAAACAAATTTTCCTAGCAACAAATATAAATGGATTGATATGATACGATTGTTGCCTACCAATCACTCATGTTATCTCAACTTTTGAGCTTCAGCATATCTTATTGCTGGCATATATTTGTAACCAATTCTTGACAAAGTTTACTATAATTACAGTGGCAACTTGTGATAAACAGCCTCTGATATTCCTTTTGTTCTTAACACACATCTTTGTCTGAACCCTTCAAGTCTTTCACAGAATAAACTCCAATTTTTCTCTAATAGCAAAATCATGGGCCCACTTCTCCCTAGACAAAAAAGAAAGAAAAGAAAAAGGAACAACTAAGAATTCAGCTTCTACAAGCTATCTAATATGCAATGATTACTACTAATTCTGCAGTTTCTTTAGTTTGGTCTAAAAGCATATTACACAGTATTTCATGTTGGTGCACTAACTTGAGCAAAAGGGTATGGAACTACCAACATCACTGATGTTTGGGAAGGACAAAGTACTAGAATGTTGGTCTCGAAGGCGTAGGAAACGAAACATTGCAGCTCCTGCTACAGCTCCACCACTAGGGGCTACCATGTATATCCATATGTTCTTGAATTTCCATGAGAGAATTGCTGGACCTAATGATCTTGCTGGATTCATTGATCCACCTGAGACTGGGCTGCATAAAAAAATATATGACTTTTACATTAGAAAAAAAAAACTAACAAGTTTGATAAGACTTATTTCAGAGAAATAATTGTTTTCTTTTTAAAAACTTTTCATTGGCAAAGAAAAAAGTAATTATTTCTCTAAAATAAGTTGAACAAACGACAACAAAGCTCATCATAATGAACGAGGTCGGCTACATGATATGATGTCATCTAACTCGGTTAAAAATTAAATCTTTAGAGATATTATTTACTATGTGATTCCTATTAACAACTTCTTTCTATATCTTTTAAATAAGTCTCTTTCTTTCACATGACTAAAAGCATGTAATGTACTCTCGTCATGAGTGTTTTGAATGACCTTTTTTATACGTGTACAAATCCCTTTAATCGATTTTCTGTAATTTTTTTTATCAATTGGTACCAAACCAATATTTTCTTCTATACAATTATTCTGTATCCTGCCATTTCTTATGTGACAACACATTCATCTTAATTTTGTTAGAATTACCAAAATTCTAAAATAAGTTGAACCAACACAAACTAGTTTTACTAAGCATTTTTTTTTGCCAAAAAAAGAGAGTTTTTGGGTAGGTACCTTGTGATTAGTACAGCAAGCCCAATTGCCATTCCAGCAACAAAGCCAGATAAATGGCCCACCTGTACAGTGTCAAATTTTAATCAGCTAGTTTAATTTTTAAGAAACTTAAATATGCATAGTAATTTTGTTGCTTAATTAGTCCTCACTGATTGAGATTCAGATGTCAAAGCTGCAATAAGGAACATGATGATGAAAGTTGCAATAACCTCCACCCAGAAGGCAGAGTTGCACCCTTGGAGTGGCATGGTCATCATAGCCTCTGATTTTATGCCGTATACAAGGCTACCTATGCATGTTGCCGACATAGAACCTACTGTCTGTCCTATTATGTAAACTGGAACCTGTCATGGGAAAAATAATGGTACATAGTCATAAACTAATCAATCATACTACTAACGGCTATGCTATGCTCTTTTTTTGTTTTATTATTAACACCTTGACAAGTTATAAGGTTAATTTAGTGATAAAAGAAGAAAGAAAATAGAAAAATATTGTAAATTTGATTCTTTTGGTTAAAAAATTAATAATTAATATTTATTGATAAAAAAATTAAATTATTAGCACCTTGAGCCATGGAAATTGACCAATTGTTGCAAAGGCTATTGTGACTGCTGGGTTAACGTGCGCACAAGATATTGGCCATGTAGAGAAAATAATCACCACCACTGTTAATCCTGCTGTAGCTGCATACTCCAGAAGGCCCACTGTACCATTTTGGAATCGTGTGCTTGCAGTGATTCCACACACACAGAAAATCAAAATAAAAGTACCCACCACCTCTGCCGTCACCTACATTACATATCAAAATACTTGTACTTCTCATAAATATCAAATCAAACATCATAAGATTTACTTCCAAGGGAAAAATAATAGGCACAATTTTTGGTTTGTTTGGATCATGTTTAAATTCTTTTTACAGCTCCAACAGGATTTTACCTAACAAATTGATAATAACACTTACCCTTCTCTCATTAGTAATGGTCCAAATTGCTACCTACCTCGTATTCCATAATCCATACAAAGCTAATTCACTCCACATTTTTGCCATCCTTACGTGTCTAGAATTATATTGTACAATACATAAGCATAGCTTGCTTGATTAAAATGTTTTATGAAAAATCCAATCCAAAAACTTGTGACAAAATAATCAAGGGATGCTTGCATTTGGATAAACTTTTCTGCATTACTTATAGAAAAAAAAAAGATAAAAAAAATTATCCCATTTAACTTCTCCAAAAATAAGTGTGTAGATTGATTTTAACTTATGAAAAAAGCTCAATTCATTTTACTTACAATAAAAGTTTTTTGGTAAGTTTTTATAGAGAAGTTTATGTAGTACTCTTAGAAAGGTCGCGTATATATAGTACTCTTAGTCTCTTACCATGCGAGCACAATTCAGGTCAATTTTGATGGGTAAGAAGTTGAGAGCTGAGTTGTTGGCCAAAACATATCTAGGCTTTGATGTTGCAGCTCTACACCCGATCTCCTTATTATCTTCCTCACATAGGCCACTGCTTGATGCATAATTTAAAGAATCAGGAGATGGTTGCTTCTCAAATATGTCTGTCATGATGAAACTTATCTAGAACACAGCTTGGTGGAACAAAAATATTTCACCAACTCAGTCTTTAATGAGATCTCATTTATGTAGAGCAAGTGCAAAGAACAAATGTGGGGTAAGTTTGCCTATGGTTGGAAGTTGGAACCTTGAGAAGGAGATCAACACACGATTCATGTGCCGCTCGCATATATTGACGTAAAGAAGATCAATTTGTGCTTATTAACTGCTTCAATGTAGAAAGCAAACTAATACTTTCCTACAAATGTAAAGCACTATCAAATGTTCTCTTTTTGCTTATTCTTATTTTTTGGTATGTAGAATCCAAACTAAAAGCTAGCCCTCAACTACTTCCTGACTAATATTACTAAGTTTTGTTTCTTATTCTTCTACCTTTCAGTTTCCTTGATTTTTCTCTCTCTCTCTTGAATTGGCATTCGTGATGGATAACATGATGTGATTATGTTGGATAAAAAAAGACATAAATTTTATCGAACAAAGAACTATTATGTTTTGTTGTAGAACTCACTAATTAAATTTGATGTTAACTATGTTTTTTCCTTATACTATGAACACATCATATTACTCAAGCACATGAGAGAATTCAAATCCTTTTTTTCTTCTACTATTTTTTTTTGGATTAACTAAATTTTTAGTTTTTAAAAATTCAATTTTTAGTGTTCAAATAAAAATTTAAATCCAATTTTTATTTATTTAATAAAATTTTTCAGAAACTAAAAATCAAATTTTTAAAAAGTCTAAGTCAGTCAAAAATTTCTTTCTTAGACTAAAAATTAAATTTTGAAAAAATTTAAGAATTAAAAACTGAGTTAACCACAAAACTTTACATATTAAAAGTTAAAACTTACATATTAAAAGTTACCCAACAGAAATTTTTAGTCATAAGAACAATGCAAAACTAAGGAGAGTATATGCCATTTTTAATGTATTAGAATTTTCTATATGGTGCCCTAGAAAAAACAAATTTCTATATGGTCAACAAAAAAGTTAATAACAACTTACTTACTCCCCCAAGTTTAAAAACTGCTTTGTAAATGATAAGTAATAAAATAATTAAATTTTGACACGATAATGTGAATTACTAATTATATGTTATTACCATATAGAATTTTCGAACTTGTAACCTTTAAGTTATTAACACGATACTCTAACCAACTGAGCTAATAGATGAATTATGTTAAAAATTAATTAATATTGATATATATATATCACTAAATTTATTTAATTTAAAATAATTTATTATGTTAAAAATATATGTGTATTAAATATACATTAAGAAATTTAATGTTATATGTATCAACATTAATTATTTTTTAACATAATTGAGCTATTAATTTATAGTTTAATTTATTATTTT
>PYAF01002242.1:1194184-1213978 GCA_007407185.1 Glycine tomentella
AATAAATTAAACTATAAATTAATAGTTCAATTATCTTAAAAAATAATTAATGTTGATATATATAATATTAAATTTTTCAATGTATATTTGATACACATATATTTTTAACACAATAAATTATTTTAAATTAAATAAATTTAGTTATATATATATATATATATATCAATATTAATTAGTTTTTAACATAATTAGTCTATTAATTCAGTTGGTTAGAGTATCGTGTTAATAATTTAAAGGTCACAAGTTAGATACTTGCATGCACCATTATTTTCTAAAATATATTTTAACTTTCTAAAAAAAAAAACAATTTCCCAATTTAGAAATTCACATGGTGTATCTAGAGCATCCCTTTTAAAATTGATAATTAAAGAAAAAATAAAATGACAAATGTCAATAATTTAAAAGATAATACAAATTGTTAATGAATTTATCATAACTAATTAAATTTTTTTGAAACAACTAACTAAATTAATTAACTTTATAAATGTGTGTGAATTAAGAAAAGAGTATAAGGACGTACATAATATTTTACTTGGCAATGGGAGGTGAAAAAAAAACTTGAAAAAAAAAAAAACTAAAGTCCTCCCGTTAATGTGTTGTGTACGTAAAGGAAATTTGAATTGTTTGGTAGTTATTTTCTAAAATATCTCAAAAAGATCTAGTGCCATAAAGGCTTTGTAAGAATGTGAATTTTGAAGAGCCATAGAAATAGATTCTGTAAATGGAGTGGAGAGGACAACTTGTTACTTGTGATACATAGTTTCTGCCAAGAAAATAATTCTTGCAAATGTTGGAGAGAAATTTGTCACCAGGGACATATCATACACATACACATACATGATGGTTTTCTGCCATGACATTATGGTTTATGGATAATAAAGATATTATGGAAGGAAAGCAACAATGAGGTTTGACTTTTGAATGAGGTGCCATTGCTTTGCAGACTTGTCAATGAGAAAATTTATAAAAGTCTACATGGCTACAACAAGTGACTAGATAGATCTAAACTTGGACCATAGTGAGTAACTGTGCAGTAATTCTACACTTGTGTCCTTTAACTAAGATGTAGAGTTTGATCCTGCGCTTGAAAATGGAGTTGCAACTCGAGATACCATTTTAGTTGGGTGCCAAATTGAAGCTCCAGATACTCTTGGTTACACAAAAAATAAGTGATGCACTGTGCACTTGTAAAAAAAAAATTACATGGACCGAGACATGGTCCTGATTAATTTTCACATGACACTTAACCACATTTTTCAATTTATAAAAACATAAAATTAATAGCATGTGACATGAAGATCGATCAGGACTACATAATCCAGGACCATGTAATAATATCTCGCAATGGTGGCATGAAAGGGAGGTTTGTCTGCTGTTAGATAACTGCTCTATTGAGTCATGATAATTGGATGGAAGTTAAATGTTTGCTTGTTGGGAATTCTGCAAAAAAGCAGGTTTAGGTGTTGGTGGCGTAATAGGTGGTGCCAGTGGCATGTGCATGCCAACTTTTCAGCTGCCAAAGAAGCATGTAGTTTGTTATCTAAGTTTTCTGCAGTTTCTTTTAGCTGGAATTTGCTTGGTGTTGGTGGCTTAGGTAACTGATCTGGAATCTGATTCTATGGAACCTCAGCCCGTGATTAATCAATCATGGCATGAACCAACATTGGAGTCTGCTTTGGGAATTGGGATGACCCTACAAACTCTTTTTTAAGGCTGTCTGTAACTGTTCCTTTTATTTCATCTGTACCAAAATAAAAATGATGACTTAGATGAATCTAGCAAGCAGTTGATTACAACAAGCGTGTGGGGTCAAGAAACATGTTCTGATGCTAATATGAGCACAATATTGAGTATACATATGTTTAAGAACTGTTCTACTCACAAGGTGGTTCTAGAGATCAGTTTGATGGTTTTTAATTTAAATGTCAATTTTCACAAGTTTGATCCAAGTCTGCAGTTTGCTCCTATCAATGCAGCACATAAAGGACAAGACAAGATTTTAAATTCATTTAATTCTGTTATAATTATTAATGCTTTATAGACTTTTCAAACATAATATTGGATCATGTTTCTAACCATATTACACATAGGCAGATATATTATGTAAATTTTGAGATACAGTGCAAAAATTCAAGTATTTTTATTTAACAACCTTTATCGGTCTGGTCTTTGTATGAAGGGTGCTACATTTTTTTGCTTCTCACTGTGAATGGCATTTCAAGTCACATTCATGGCTTATATAGGGTTTTTTGTCTTGGCTAAGAACTGATGTAGAGTTTGTTCTTACCTAGTTTTCAATTGACTTTACAAATTCATAAAGCCATAAAGGCATGAGTTACCTGCTTCGGGGGTTTATGTCCATCACAGGTGAAACATGCCAGAACAATCATACTGTTCTTTCCGCCTTTTGTGCAAGTGAATGGACAAGTGATACTCCCCAATCCATACTCTATTGTCTATATGCTCCTGTTACCTGTAACTGCAATTTCTCTGCAAATGATGATGTCAAAGACTCCAAAATGCCCCTGGAATAAATCATGCAAGCTGAGCTACTAGATGAATAGTACTAGTCATATAAAAGCTATTACATATTCTGTGGGAGCCATGTGACTTCGGTACATTTTTTATGGCTTGTAAACTATAAATAATCTACTACCAAGAGCTTGGATCAATGACGTGAGATTGTTAAAGCTGAAATATTAGTCTCAAATTTGAATCTTAAGTATGCAACTGTATTAAATATTCAAAAAAGAACTTTACCGTCTAGACTCTAGAGTGTTCTTATCCGGCTCGAACAATGTTGTTTTCCGTGAAGCATACCTATAGTCTTTGGAAAAAATTATAAATATTTTCCCCAGGTGTAAGCTACGCAGTGTATGGATCCACAAGCTTTTTTTGTCCTTTAATTTAAGTTGCAACTATGTCATGTCTCATCTTGGATTACATTACTGTAAAAATATATTTTTTCACCTACTATTATTTCACCATTTCTCTGTACTTATATTAGAGTGCAACTGTACAAGAAGACTCATAAATCAGATTCAGACGCAAATGATTGGATGAGTAACAGTGTTGCATCTGATCATTGGGCTAATAATTTATTTACCTACATCAGTATTAGCTAAAGATGAATTAGATTGAAATGACTAGGTGAGGTTAAGCTTTATGCTGGAAATCACTCATGATTGTGATCCCAACAAAGCCTGCCCATGATATTTATGTCTTATGGTGTGTGCTTTTCCATGCGATTATTGTCGAGTAACAACAAAAAGTTATATGAGGAATATTGTGATAGTCATCTCATTACATCAGTTACAGCAGCAACTAATGAGCACTTTGAATAAATCAAATCCACTTGCCTTTCTTCTCACATTCTTTTTCTCTCTCATTCTGTAGTTTTGGTTTTTTGAAACCACAAAGGGTAGCTTGCCTACCTGGTAAGAGATGTTATGATTCTGGAACAGATTGAAGAGATTGTTCCCCAACAGAACACAAGCAAGAACAAACTCAATGTTGCTGTTCAGGTTCCAAAAACAAAAATCAAACAAACTCCACAAGAGTTTATCAACAAACCAAACCAACACATCTAGTTATATGAAAATGCACAAAATAAGCTATAGATGAAATGCAGGAACTTGAAATTATGAGTCATAACCACCTGGAAGCTTATACAATAACCAATTAGTCCTGCATAGCCCTTTCTTTTGCAGTCCTTCTTTGGTCTTCAATTGCCTGAGGACTTGTTCAAGAGCACAACATCATCACAAGGAGACTGCTTAAAGAAAAAGGTTGTGTTGTGTATGTATTAAAAGGAAGAAAATAGTGTCTGCTTGGCTGCTGAGGGGAATGAAGCCTGGTCCGAAATCACTCAGAAGAGTTATGTCTGAGACTACTTGCATGAATGATCTCGAACCAAACGACATTCCCCTCAACTTTTTATGTATATATGGCAGACAAGGGAAGGTTGGGAAGAGAAAAAAATAGAACATGAGAGAGAGAGAGATAGCTAAAGTTTTTGATATGGGCATGCATTATTTTTTCATGGGGTCCTTATTATATACGTAAGTTTCAGAAGAGATTCTTTCTTCTTCTTCTTCTTTCATTTGGCCGTTGAGGAGATTCTTTCTTTGCTCACATGATTTGCACTCCACTTTCTACACTACTCCTAACTTAGCTTTTCACACGTAGGATTTTCGTTTAATAGTAGGAGTTGTTTCCATCATGAGTCATTCGTACATATATAAAATATGGTTTTTTTGTTGAACAAGTTAACACTTTGTCTGCATGTTGTTTGATTATACTAATTTATAAGTCATCTGTCCTTTGTATTGGGATTAATCAATCTACTTTGGAAATTGCATTATCAAATAGTACCTAATTGAAATTGTGTATGATATTATATTATTAGAAGGCTAAAAATTTGTACACCAAACCATAGTTAAAAGCAAAGGACACACCCCCTTTTCACCTACTTAACTAGCTACCTGAGACTCACAAAGGTTAGTACTGAAATTGGGGGCACATTATACCCTTATTGGTGTTATAATCATAGTTTTGAATTTTTGATATTATCATCGGTTTTGATTCTTTTGAAGGTTTTGACCTTGAGTTTATACTCAGCTCTCAAGTAAAGGATTTCCCTTTTGCTTGCCACTAGGGTAAAGAGAAGATAGTGATGGACTTTGATGGGGATCCATCATACTCCAGCGCAATATGCCAAACTTGAATAGCAAGTTTAACAAGAAAAGTCGTTTAAAGGTATAAGCATATATACAAAGAGGTGAGAGTAGATTTTGTACCAAAGAAAAAGAGGAACATAAAAGTCGCAAAGATTTGTATTAATGTAGCCTTTTGTTTTGTGGCATTGCATCAGACCCTCAAGTATTGTGCTTTCTTAGAATGTACCAATATGTGGCAAATAGATATGAACATACTTGAAATGCAACATGTGTGTCTGTGTATGTATATTAATATTATGTACTAATAATAATAATAATGTTCATTAACAAACAAGAAACGAGTTCTAGCTTTTCAAACAAGTTGCCTCAATTTTTTACTATCAACAGTCACCTGAGATTAGTCCCGAGAAATCTGCCATTTACAAATTTTCATTCAGGATATTTTTTCTTCAAATATTAAACAGTAGTTCTCAACACATGATAGAAGCCAGTGTTCAAACTTTAGAACTCAGCTCTCTCCATTTTATGTTTTCAAATGCTACTTATTTGTTAGTTTAAAATGAAATTGAGATAAATCCAAACTTGCATATTTAAAATATTTTTTATTAGATGTTTAGGTAGACGCGCCTTGCACACATCACACATAAACATGAGAAATTGTACTTATTAGATAAGAAGGAAAATTTGGCCAAGTTGGAACACATGTGTGATCCAGCTAAGAGAAGTTAGTACCACCATATTCCTGTGGACACAACTCTTCTCGATGGATTTTGCCCCCCCAAGTTCATTATCAAAAACCGAAGGTTATTGAATGTTAAAGACGTTTCTCTAATACGACCAAAACATTGTCTGGCCCAGAAATCTCCATAATGTGAAGGAAAACACATACTTGAATAACGTTTCAACAGGAAAAGTTTTTTAAGACAAAACTTAAATGCAGTATCTTATTTGTTTTTGTGCTATTTTCTTATTAAAATTAAAGTTTTACTCTTATAATTCATGCAGTAAAGATCAATATTAAAAGTCAACAATAAGTTATCAAATGAAATTCTGATTTTTAAATTAAAAAAAAAACACAAAAAACATCTAAGATATTAAGAAAATGATGCATGGACACCAATGTACTACTATAGAAACTTAGAGAGAGATAAAGATTTAAGAAAGAGAAGGCTAATATTATACTCCAAAAGATATTTTGAGAAATAGAGAATGTCAATTAGATGCATATACTGTCAAGATATGTAATTACTCAAGATATTAACACTTGGGTTTTGTCCATATTTTAAGTCAAAATGAGCTTTTAGGGGGCCTGCAAAATGTCCGGAATGCTGGCAGAATAAAATTTCCTTGATATAACTTCCAAGAGCTATAGATAAATCAAACATCAAACAAGCCCAACAGAAAAAGGTGGATGAAATCATTACTTATATGCAAATTTATAAAGAAATCATTTTGTAAATGACCTGCTAGTCAAAATGCCTCTTGATATATGGCACTCTGTATCCACATTTCCAAGTTTCTTCAACCAAAAAATAAAGGGTCTTGATTTTTAAATTGTGCCAGTGGGGACAAGAATTGAGACACTCCTCCAAGAGAAATTCGTGAATCGTAACCATCTGAAATCCTATAGAGATTGTGGATATTTTTCCTCTTGTTTATGGACCATCCTATTGTGTGACGGCTTACGTTATTACATTGACCTTCTAGCTATAGAAATGTGTATATCATCAATCACTTCAAAATGTTGAATCTTTCATTTTCCTTTTGTTTTTGCTTTAATTTTTGTTTGTTGAATTATCTAAAGACTATCCCGTAAAAAGTAAACACATGATTATACAGTTGTCGTTCTAAGCTTTGGTGATTACATTATATGGTTATTACTGTTGTCAGTTGTCACCAAATTTCTCTATGGTCAACAATGTTTAGCGCCATCATTACATTTGCAAATTCAATTTATTGAATGGCACAATCAGAACATAATCCTTAGCCTCGTGTTTGTCCACTTCATTTGCTTTTCTTGTCAAAACTTGTATCCTATATTTAGGTAACATTCTTCAAAAAGCCATCCTCCATATTAATTGTTTTTGCACCTTGAAAGTATAGGCAAAAATACAGTGCAGCTTAAGCCTGAAACTTTGGTATACCTAACAGCTATTAATTTATAAGCCACTTTTGACTCTGATAGGGAAGTAAGTAGTACATTCTTTAGATACAAAAGGGGCAACTAACATAATTGGTATGATTGAGAAATAATTATATCTCTTCAACATGTGATAAGAGATTTCATCTCAGTTCTGTGTCACCCTGTATATGAAAGAATATAATTTGAGAAATGTTAACCTCTTAAATAAATTTAAGAATCTAAAATAATTAGTCTTTAACTTTTAATTTTGAGATACTTCAAGCTCACTAAAAAAAATACCAAAAGGCTAAAATTGTGAAGCTAATTTGGGAGGATTAAAAAGGGACCTCGATGATGGCAACTAGTACAACTTGTCCTGATTTTGGGCTGGCTTTAAATCACCAGAATCTTCCAGAGCTGCTTTTGTGCTTCATCTTAGCCTGTCCCTAAGGAAGATGATTGCAAAAATGTTAGTATGGCAAAAGGGAAGTTGAATGACAAGAAAGGTTTGATATTTGACGAATGTGTCTTCACAGGTTCCTAAGTCCTAACTGACACGAAAGGGATAGATAGTGCACAAAACACAAGAACTTGAACATCTAATTTTTGCTGACCCAACAATCGGACATGCTGTGATTTCTGACTTTAAAACGTTGCAATTTCATCAGCTTGTTTTGACTTCAACTTCCTGCTTTTTCCATTCTGTATGAATTGTGTTGCTTTGGTGAGTTTCATATTTTAATTCGACATTCCACATTCCGATTCTGCTAAAAATTGCTGCATAACGAACTCATGATTTCGGATTTGACTTTCGACATTGATTTACAGTTTACACATTGGTCGAGGTTAGAATGTAAATAACTCTAAGAATAAATGCAAATACTAGCTGACTCTACGCAGATTGGCTTTTTCATTGAACCATAAAAGATAAAATGTGAATAAATCTTTCAGACTTTCACATTCGATATAGTTCGTTACAAACATGTTTTAGCATTCTTACAAAAGTAGGATAGAAACACATTATATTTTTTATAGTTTTAATTTATTTATATTTTAAAATATTAATTTTATATTTATACGTAGTCCTATAGATATCATTTATCATCCAAAAAATCACAGTGCCAAAACTATATTGTCCTTCATCAAGCCACACTTGGCTTAAATCTGTCCAACTTGTTTAAAAAATTTAAAGTCAAAATCGTTGTAGTATTTTGTTATGAGCTATTTTTTAGGTTTGACTTGATTATTTTTAAAATCTGACTTAGTTTATAAAAAATGTTAGATCAAATTTTAATATAAGACTTAAATATTTTTTTTGTCCATATGAATTGTATTCTTTTTATTTTAATTTTTGTAAACTATATCATCTATTTTTTAATTCTTGTAATCTTTTTTTAGTTTGTGCTGATGTGACATTTTAGTTGATATGATATTTTTTGGTGATATAACACTTGTTAACGTCATTATTTATTGAATTAGCACGACTTAAAGTGAAGTTAATTTTTTTTAACAAAGGACTGTGACAAAAGAAATAACGAATTTTAGGAGATTTTTTAATTCTTTTTATGAACTTACACCATTATTCACTTAAAAAAAAACTAGTCAAAAAAGTTTATCTGTGCGTTGTTTATCTATTTATTTATTACTATACTTTAGAGTTCTTGATTAAAAATAAAAATATTAATATTTTTCTTACAATGATTAATTTATTTGTATTTCTTTTAAATTCAAATAAAAATAACAATAAAAAACTATATAAAAAAAAAGAACCACCAAAGTCATGGATGAGTAGCTTAAACTTTAAAGGCGTGGCAATCGAATAAAATAAACTAAAACTTAATTTTTGTCCACCTATTCCTTTAAATTTTTAATTTCTTTATTTTTAATTAAGATATTTTATCTTTTATTTCTAAAAAATTCATTATTTTAATTTTTTATTTTTTAATTGAGACATTTTATACTTATTTTTTTAAAATCTATTTCTTATTATCAATTTTAAAAATTAATCTTTATATTTAACTAATTCGTGTTTGTTTATTATTCACGTAACAATTATTTTTTAAAATTATTTAATTACTTACAAATTTAATTTATTAAAAAATAAAAAAGTATCAAATCAATAAATTTAAAATTGATCAAAGAGAATTATAATTACAGATTATTTTAAAATAAAAAAACGAAATGTATCAATTAATTAAAAATATAGAAATATAAAATTACAAATTAAAAAAATTGGAGAAAATTATTACATTTTAACCGATAAAGAAAAAAAAAGTGATGGTGTCTCGGTCTCTCATCCTTTACAAAAACCTAAATTCTGCAAAGCACCGTTCTCTACATATCCAAACGCCACCGTTTTCCTCTTCTCTCCGTCTTCCGAAGCTTCGACAATCATAGATAGTAAGTTCTGTTACGGCTGAAACCACTTTTCTCAACTCTTTCTTCTACTCGCGTTAGGGTTTCTTGCATTATTCTTTGTTTCCACTCTTCAATTTAATTGTTTCTTTCGCAACGAAAATTCAAATGCGAGTTCTGGCGTTTTCGTTGTTCGTTAGAGTTGCGTAATTGCATTCTTGTTCTTCACTTCCCTTCCCTTTCGCATCTGAACTTGTACCCTGCTTTATGTTCTGTTATGGATGAATGCTGGATTTGGTTATTTTATTCAGCGGATGCATGGTTCAAGATTTTTAAGGCATTGGAAGTTATGGATTTTTAGTTTTAGAGTTTGTATAAATATCGAATGGTGATTGATGCTGTTAACTAGTCCTCTCCTTGATGAGCAAGTGTAGATGGGGGATAATGGTTGAATTCTTTATTTCCCCTTTTTAGGTTATTTTGTGTGTGGTTTAATTTTTAATTTGATTTTTGGTTTCTGTTGAAAAGGATACTGATGCGTTGTTGTTTCATGAGTTTAGTTTCACAGCTGCTGAGATGTCTGGGGAAGTTTTTGATGGACAAGATACAGGCTATGTGCCTGAGAACCCTGAGTTTCAGCAAAACCATTCTGACGAACACGATGGAGGAAATGTGATCGATGACTCAGGGTTTCCGCAACTGCAGCCTGATGAACACGATGCTGGAGGGTTTCCGCAGCTGCAGCCAGATGAACACGATGCCGGGGGGTTTCCACAGCTGCAGCCTGATGAACACAATGCCGGCAATTTAGCTGAGGATGGCAATATTCCTGAACATAATTTTGACGGGAATGATGTTGAAGGGTTGCCTGGAAACTCTGATTTTCCTCCTCAAGAGCATGCTGAGGAACAGAATATTGGAGATGTGACTGAGAATTTTGGCTCTGAGGAAAAGCAGGGACGTGAGAAGGATTTGAAAGGAGGTGAAGTAAAGAAGTGGCCAGGGTGGCCTGGAGAGAATGTTTTTAGGATGTTGGTTCCTGTGCAAAAGGTTGGCAGTATTATTGGCCGGAAAGGCGAGTTTATTAGGAAAATTACCGAAGAGACTAAGGCTCGCATAAAAATTCTCGATGGTCCTCCTGGAACTGCAGAAAGAGCTGTGAGTATACTTTTTCAGTTTCTTGTTATTCATGCTGTGATGGATAATCTTGGATATTCACTGTTTCAAGCACATTATGCATGTTTCTTATTGATCCTTAGGCTTATTAGAATTTGCTATCTGTGTTTTGATTGATTTTGTGCTTGGTATCCTGCACCGTCCTTGCAGTTAGGCTTTTATAGTTTTCCCCTTTCCCATTCCTCAATTCTTTTATTGAATATGTTTGCACATAGTTAACAATACCAAATAGTGGCATTGAGTGACCTATCCCAAAATTGCTAAAGTGGGTAGTGGATTGGTTGCTTTGCTGAGGATTATATGTAATATATTCAAGATAAGTAATTCATAATTTATAGTACAGAATACACACAATGCTTAAAAATAAAATATTATCTAAACTTAAAGATATATTCATAATTCTTAACCAAAAAGTTATAGTCTAACTCATTCACCATTAATTTGAGCTATGATTAACATTGTGAGAAATGAGATTATTGGAAATTAAAATAAAATAGGAAGATGATAGAATTCAAAGAAAAATGGATGGCCATGACAGAAAAGTTAGTGGAATTTGATGCACTATAGAACACACTACACAAATAAACAAAGATAGTCATATATGTCTTAGTTAAATTGCAGCAATTAAGAAGGCCCCTATTATTATACTTTGTTTTTTGAACTGCAAAACAGAGGTTGGAGGTGAGCTTCACAACAAAATGAATGGGCTTGGCTGGAAATGGGGTGATTGGGCAAAATGGGGTGAATTTGGCTGTCATATGCAATTTGACTGCTATTTGTGCAATGCAAAAAAAGCTGTACTATGAGTTTCTTGTGGTAACCAGCACCTGTGATGCTCTGATCCAGCGTTATAGTGCTGCTGTTCTATGGTTTGTAGTCATGTTATCCTTACCGTAAGCTGATATACAATGCCAAAAGGCCCAAAACTTGATTGTCATTGTTAGGGCTGGACTGGAACTTCATGTCTTTTATGGATTCTTTGCTCGACCATTATGAATCAGAGTCATGAATGAAAATATAATTTTAGGGAGCATCAGTTCATTAAAATTAACTACCATCATTCTTAGTTCTATATCTTCTAGTAATTTATTAGTGCTTTGATGTGGAAAACATCTATTTGATAAAACAAACTTATAGTTGAAACTTAATCAATTATTCATGATAAAACATGATATCACATATGAGTAATATTGCTAAGGAATTATGTGATGAAAACAAAAAAAAAAATATCAAAGGAGTAAAAGTTTATAAAAATATAAATAATCTAGCTGAATCCAAGATAATTTATTAAACGAGTGAATATATAAAAAGAGATGTCTTTTGTCACGATGACCAAATGGATGTCTGCAGGTTGTCAGCTAGTATGAATGACTAAGGTGGCTTCAAATTGAAGAACCAAAGTTCAAGTTGCAGGGAATCAGCAATGAGCATTTACAATGGCTGAAATGTTGTTTTTTGACTTAAGAATCAAATAGTCTGTGCAGATTTTGGTGGCAAGAAGCGTTCACTCCCTGGTAACTTCAGAACTTGGTCGATTGGTGTCTTGCCACACTTCCTGAAACACTTTCCTGGAAAACATTCTTAAAGTCACTACAATTAAAAAAAAAAAAAAAAAAACTTATGAAATTTGATCCAAATATTAAGTACACTCAAACTGGGTAGATGAAGTTTGGAAACCGTCAGAAAAATTTATAAATCTGAAGTATAGCTTGGTCCATTTAATTACTTCAAGGGCATATATCATTATGAATTTCCTCTCAAGATTTAGAATTATTAATTAAAGTATTTATACTAATTTTTGGATTCAGGGACACACCCTAAGAAATGAAAATAAAGTTAAAACAAAATTTAGCTTGAGATAGTTAAAATATTTCTAATTTGTTGAACCAAAGATGCACGGGTTGTAGGAAATGAAAATAAGGTTAAAGGCTCCAATTTTTTATTTATGCTAGTGCTGCAATAATGATATGTTTTTTGGAACATGGCAATGAATCAGCTGATGGGTCAAGTATATAAAATTAGCTCGCTTTAAAATTTGATATTTAGCTGTTTTTGGTGTTCATAAAGGACCTGCTTATTATGTGGTTCTGAATTCTCTTTCTTTTATGCTTTTAAAAGGTAATGGTTTCTGCGAAAGAAGAGCCAGATCGCAGCATACCGCCTGCTGTGGAAGGTTTGTTAAGGGTTCATAAACAAGTTGTCAATGTAGACCCTCATCCTGCCGATAGTGCATCAGGTGCAGTACGCCCAGTTGTTACAAGGCTTCTAGTGGCAGATGCTCAAGCAGGAAGCTTGATTGGGAAGCAGGGGTCCACTATAAAATCCTTTCAAGATGCCACAGGTTGCAATATACGCATTCTTGGTTCAGGTGAGCTCACAAGCCTTGTAAATTGCATTCGGAAATGTTGCTTTTGTTTGTCAATGAACACATTTTCCTTTTCAATATTCTCGCCACAAGTCTTTTTATTCGTGTCTTCTTTGGTGTATTGTCCCTAGTTGTATTTTTTTTTCGAAAAGATTTTCCCTTGTTGTATTGAGTCTTTGTCATTGCATATGTTATCAGTACCACTAAATCTGCCTCGCCTCAGACTGCTATTCTTGTTACGTATTTGCAAAGTTGGTTACATGTTTTTTGTCAAGTTATGCACTTATATTTAGTAAACATATATTTGAGAAACATAATTTATGATATCCAAGTTTGTGATTATGGCACCTGAATGATTTATTTTATACAACAGAACACCTGCCAGTTTTTGCTCTGCGAGATGATAATCTTGTTGAAATACAAGGGGAATCTTCTGGGGTTCACAAGGCGGTTGAACTTGTTGCAATTCATCTACGTAAATTCTTGGTTGATCGCAGCATAGTTGGAGTATTTGAAACACAAGTGAGTTCATTTTATTTTTAATTTGAACACTCCAAGCTATATATGAAATGGTGTTTTCAAGCTTGGGTTATATTTGGGGATAATTGATTGGGATAGGTTAGTCATAGGGTGGGATCAAATGCTTCATAGGCTTGGATACCTGCCAATTGCATATGTATGCCTGACTTTCATTATTTGTCTTTGTATTTTGAGAAGGGTCTCAATGTGTTTTCAAGTGTCATAACTTTTTTCACATGCTTTGGAAGGGAAGTTGTATGAATCATCCTTATTACAATTCATTCTGTGTATAGTTATTTTTTTCCTTCCTCCAAAACTTCAGATGCAAAGGCCAGATGTTCGAGCAAACCAGAATGTGCCACCAGGCCCAACACACCAACCTTGGGGTCCTCCTCAAGGTTTTCCAGCTTCTGGACCTGGTAGTGGTGGTGGACCTGCTTTTCCACCCAATACTCAGTATATGCCACCTTCACATAACTATGATAATTACTACCCACCTGCTGACCTGCCTCCTATGGACAAGCACCTTCGTCAGGGTCCACCACCTGCCTATGTAAGAGATGCTTCTATGGGAATGCATTCATCCAGTGCACAGCCACAACAATCTGTTGTGACTAAGGTATCCTTTTTTCCCAAACGAGTATTGCAGACAGCAGCATTGGTTTTGAAGCATTTTTTATTTATTTATTGTGACTTAATATGATTTCTTTTGTACTATGTAGGTCACGCAACACATGCAAATTCCTTTGTCCTATGCAGATGCTGTTATTGGAACATCAGGGGCAAACATCAGCTACATCCGTCGAGCTAGTGGAGCAAGTATTACAATTCAGGAGACCAGGGGTGTGCCAGGAGAGATGACTGTTGAGATAAGTGGTACTGCTTCACAAATACAGGCTGCCCAACAGCTAGTGCAGGTATTTCATGTTAGCTGTCTAATTGTTATTGTTTTTGCTAGAGACTAGCTGGTTTATTATTTTTTTGCTTGGGAATGTCAACGGTTATTTTTATGTCAGTAAGACTGTAACGTGTGTCTATTCTTTTATGCTATAATAACTTCCTATATACTAGTTAATTCTTGTCTGTGTATGTTAAATGTTAATTGCAATTGGGGTTAAGTTTTTACTTTTTTCAATATTCATTCTTTTACAAATATAAGTAAATAATAGTTTCAAAATAAAGCCAGGGAATGCAGTTGACATCCAAGTATTTTTATTTTTATTTTTTATTTCTTGTGTTTTTCTCATGAGGTTTGAATGACAGCTGATTAGTTAGGCTTAAACGAATAGGACAGATTGAGCAGAGGATAGGGAAGATTGTAATTATCGTTGTCATGTGAGTTGGTGCTACTTTTTTCTTTTTCCCAATGAACATGGATTTAGTGAATGCTTATCTTGATAAGAGAAGAAAGGTGCAGAATATGAAATGGAAAGCAACAACTACTTTAAACATTTTTTGGGGGGGGATATAAGGTTGGTTGGGATGGTTAAGAAAGGAGGGAAAGGTCGTGGGTTCGATTCCTCCTGCTAATAAAAACTAATAAACTAACAATTAATAATTGTCGATAAAAAATAAATTTTAAACATTTTTGGGGCAAGTTATATCATTGTACCCACTTGTTGATACTCGATGTTGTTATTATTATTATGGTTGTGGTTGTTGTCATTGTTAGTTATTATTATGGTTGGTGCTATTCTGAATTGGCCACTATGTATCTGATGCAGAATTTCATGGCTGAAGCTGCAAGTGCGGCACAGGATCATATGGGGGGTTCAATTAACCAAGGTTACAATTCCTATCCTACAAATGCTCCTGTCTATGCATCTCCGCCCTCAAGTGCTGCTGGTCATGCAGGCCATGTACCTTCTGCAGATTATGGCTATTGAGAACATTACTTTACATTCAATTTTAAATGAGGAGCCCTACGTTTTGTAAACATTGAGAGTTCAATTTCAGTTCTAGTTCTCGTGGGTATTGCAACCGGGCCTGTGCGTGTCCTCTATGTCTTGTATCCCCTATATTTTCGCTGTACTACATTTGGCATAATGACTGAATAGGATTTAGAGCATATGAATTAATTTGCTAGTTTTTTTTCATTTGCTCAACTAACTTTTTATAGGATTTTTTTTAATCCTAAAAAAGATTTCCCTGCTTTGATCCTTATAAAAATGTTTTCGTATAATTTAGGCTAAAAAATGCACTTAGTCATTTATGTTTGATTATATTCAGGTTGATCCTTTATTTAGTAAAGTTTAATTTAGTTTGTTTTAAAAGTGAATCAAATTCAACTAAAAACTGAAATTAGAAACTTCATATCATATGCTTTTATAGTTTCTCGTGATTTTATTTTCACATGATTATTGTCTTGTTAAAAAAGCAACAAAACGGACTAATTTTGTACTCACTTACATACCATGTAGATATTAATGAACGTACTACACGGGCAGTTACTTTAATCGAGTATTTAGTTACAAAGAAGTGCCTGTTATACATAAGAGTGCATTATACACATGGCAACCTAGCAGAGCCAGGCTTTAGAATGTTTACATTTCAAAAACTAAAATCTGAAACATACCAATTTTGACAAGAAAAAAAATCTGAAATTTAATTTATGAAAATAATTATTTTTTTTAAAAAACAAAGGTAAAGAAGTAAAAAAAGATGGATTGCTATTTTCTCCAAGACGTTAGGTGGCCCAACAATAAAGAAAGCAAATCCGCATAAATTAGCATTAGGTTGAAAGGTGAAGGAAACAATTTTTAATATAGAAGAAAAAAAAAAAGAAAAAGACACATTATTTGGTTTACATAGAAACGAGAAAGCAAAAAAAACAAAGTTACTATTATATTCTTGAAAATAAATAGAATCATTGAGTTAAAAATAATTTACTTTAATTAGTATAAAATCCCATCCTCTAAATCTCCAAATTTTGAGAAATAAAATTGGATGAAAAAAATTTAACCCCTTTCATTTTTTTGTCTCACCAAAACTTTGAACCAATCAAACAATATGGAGGAGACCCAGCAAAATCTAACTATGCAAGAGACCCGACACACCATTTTGGTTTTTCTACAACGGATCAATTATTTTGTTTGTGATAAAACAACTCCGCCTAACCCCAAAGTATAACAAACCGAAACAGCATTCGAAATACCATTGTTTTGGCCGGTTGTAAACATAGAACATTTGTAACATCATTGAATCTAAATTTGGGAGAAAAATATTCTAAAAAAGGGGGAGAAACATAGACAAACTATTGTAGAGTAATCCCTAATCAAATATTTTTAAGTCATACAAACAATCTTTCCCTGTCTGCGTCAACAATCAACTATAAAAATATGGAGACTATTCGCTGTTTCAGAAGCAATCATGCAAAAATATTGGGATCTCAGAGGTTAACAGCTCTGCTCCACTAGTTCAGCGAGTAAAATTACCTTTGAGATCAAAATCAAGGGAATACTGTTGAGACTGAAATGCCAAAATTCAGTTAAAGTGCTTGATGAGAAGCTAGCTACCTTTCATGTACTTGCTCAAAGCAATTAAGCTACGACAATTTATGTAACCCGAGATAAAATTCTGCAGTCTTAATGCTTAAATTTTTACTTTTACAGGATGAAGAAGCGATTACCCAGGAATCAGAAGAGTTATTTCGCATGAATGCACTTCAATCTATTTTTCCACAATCTATCAAGTTGGCACATTCCCCCACTGTTTGTGGAAGTTCAAGCTTGGGCAAGAGCTCAGATGCAACCTTGTCAAATGAGACAAGGTTGAGACGATTTTTGTTTCCATTCATAACATTTGACAGATATGTTATTTCCTGAGCAACCACATTCTTTTCAAGTATTTCAATCCAAAATTCATCATCTTCGCTGAGGTTTGATGATCTTAATATATGTACTACATTCTCCCGTGTTGCTGCATTCCTACCAGCACCACAGCCCATGGCTGTTGCAGCACCCACTGCATTTGCAATTGCCAATGTATTAACCAGTGGCATATTATGTATAAAATTAAACCATAGACAATAGCAGCTACAAAACTGTCTCCACATCCGACAGAGTCAATAACATTCACCTGATAACATTTTAGAAATCCAATTAGTTCATCCCAGAAAGATGAATGTTGTCAAAGGAAAAAACATTGTCAGACATAAGTTCAATAAATATTATCGTGAGCGGATCATATTTGAACAATCAATAAAGAAATAACAACATATACCTAGAGCATACCAAACACTTGAGCTTGACTTAAAAAAAAAAAAAAACTACGTACCCCATTGCCCAGAGGCTTCATGCTATGAGCCGGTAAGGGGGAGGGATATTATACACAGCCTTATCCTTGCATATGCAAAGAGACTATTCCCGGATTCGAACTCATGACCAACAAGTTACCAAGGCACAACTTTACTACTGTACCAAGTCACCGAAACACTTGAGCTTGACTATTCCTTTGAAATTCATGTTTGAATCATTAAGGGGGAAAAATCTTCCAGTTGAAGAAACCACAAACAATGTTCAGGACATTTTGTTTTGAAATATGGTCTTTCATAAAAAGTGGTTATAGGTTTATAGCTTTATCTTTTCATTAATATGTCCTCAACTGAATTTTTCACCTTTAAGCCAATAATACCGATGAAACTCTAAATACCAAGTTGAAGATATTTAATATATATATTAAATATTAATATGTTCACATACAAGTCCAATAGGTTATTGTATGGTTATATGGGTCCATATGGGCTGAAGCCCAATAGCATATTATATTATTAGAGTTTTCCCTAAGCTGGAGGTAACATTGTTAAGCATTCCAAATTTTGATGTCTCTTGGTGTAATACTTCAAGCACCCAACACTAAACCTTTCTCTCTCAAACCTCCTTACCTCCAACAATCTTGAAGTATTAGCTTCGTGTATCGAATTTGAGCGAGTAAGGTGTTGTTTCGAAGATCTCATCAAGAGGAACTCAAGGGTGTGATCACTTTTGTGTTTCGACGGAAGGATTGACCGGGATCTGAGATTGAAAACCTTGCAGCCGCAACTTTTGAGACCAGATCTTGGAAATTTCAGCCAATTTCGTGAGTTGAAACCTTGTGGGTTTTGTTCTCCTCGTCGAGACGATCGTTTTGAGTGGTCATTTGCGAAAAACGGACGTCAAACAAAGGAGCTACAGCCGTTTGAAGTTTCTGCAATTTTTCCGGCGACTGTTCATCTTCTCCGGCGAACTTTTCCGGCGACTGTTCATCTTCTCCGGCGGACTCTTCCGGCGATTTTTCAGCAAGTCTCCGGCAACCAAAAATCATTGTTCCTAAGGTTTATGGGTGCTTCGGACTCATTTTTGGGGTCAAATTTGACAAATTTTACCTCTATAGTGCTGTTTTGAAAAGTTAGAAGGTTTGACATACTTTGGAGGATTTTAAGGTGCACTCTTTCTAGCTCTTTTACTTGATTAAAATGGCAAAACATAACTCACATGATATCATAAAGCTGAAATCCTTTGATGTCACTGAATTTCATGGTTGGAAATTTCATGTTCAGTTTGGCATGAAGGAACGTGATATATTCTATATTGTTTTAAGTGATTTTGCATCTATTGTTGAAAATGTGGATGAATATCAATGGGTTAAAGATGAAGATTTTTGTAGAGTTTAACTCCTCGTTTAGCTATGACTTATAGTGAGTATAAGAATGCAAAGGAGATATGGGATCACTTAAACAATCAATTTCAAAAACAAGAGAGGTTTTCTAAGACTCTTCTAGCGGAGAAGTTCTTTGATTTTAAGTTCAATATGAACTCAAGCATCACTTCTCAATTAGTTGAACTTGAGAATATGAGAAACAAGCTAAAAGAGGACAACTCTGATTTGTCTGATAATCTCTTTGTTGGTCTTGTGTTGAGTAAGCTACCTGCTGAATAGAATTCTTTTAAGATTGACATGCACAGACTAAAAGAACAGATGAGGCTGGATGAATTAAAAAGATACATTCATATTGAAGATCAAAACATTTGTAGGAAGAGTTTGGAACAAGTAGGACAACAAAAGTCAGTTGCCAACTTAGTTTCACATTCCTATAAATATCAGAAAAAGTCCAAGCCACCAAAAGGTTAATTCTCTTCACAGTTAGAGGCCAAAAAGCCTATCTTCAAGAAGAAGAAGAAGGGCAAGTGCCATAACTGTGGAAAGTGGGGTCACTGGGCAGCAGAGTGTAAGCTACCAAAGATGTTAAAGAACAACACACCATAAAATGAGGCTAATATGCTAATTAGTGAACCTGAGCCTCAAGCCTTCATTGGAATGATGAATAATGGAAAGGTCAGTGTCTCTTCTGAGTGGTGGTTGGACAGTGGTGCTACATGTCATGCTACAAATGATGGTAATTTACTCATTGAGGTCATAGAAGTGAAAGACACCGTGGAAAATTGTAATGGTGGTGAGGCAGAGGTGACTCATGCTGGAACTGCTAATCTGGTGCTTTCTTCAGGTAAGTTACTAACTTTGAAACATGTTAAAGTAGTACCTTCACTTAAAAAGAATTTAATATCTATGAGTTTACTTGATAAAGCTGGTATGTCTTTTTC
>PYAF01002242.1:1215685-1266027 GCA_007407185.1 Glycine tomentella
TTATTGTAAGTGACGTGACTATTAGTCTTATTATGTGAAATGAGACAATCGTTATTCTCTTACAAATAAACTTAGGTTGATGGCTCTTTATAACTTAAACTATTTAGGCTTTGTTCATAATTTATGAAACTGGCTTGATGCTTATGAACATGATACTATAATGCTTTATGACATTGATATATGTTCTTCTTTGCTTGATTATATGATGTTAAGTTCTTTTAGTAGAATTAGACATCTTTAGTAGTTTATTCAAATGATTGAATTTATGATAATATGAAAATGATATTTGATATTCTACAGTGGATGACAAAGATGGAGGAGAGCTTACTAAGTGGGATCCTGAAGAGGATGACCTACTTGATATATGAATCTATCATTTAGAGTTGTAGGGAACTTGAAAGTTCACCTGCTACTGCCCATTATGTTGGAGTACATTTACTTGAGACTTACATTTTGTTATTTCTATTTTGTGAACATTATGATTATTATGCTTATTTCTTATATTTGTAAGGCCTTAGACTATTTTGACTGGCCTACTTATACTATATTGTTATGCATATGTTGGTTGTGAACTGATTTTGAGATCTTGGGATTTTGGTGAGTTTAGATTAATCTAAAACTCTTGGTATTTATATTGTTATATTGATCTCAAAATAGATTCATGAGAATGATGATTCACTTAGTTTAATTGCAAATGTTATTTGAGTTTAATGTTTTCTTATTAAAACTCATTGATTGATCCGAGTTGATTGTCTTGGACTGGATGTAAATGATTCATGTTTGTTTGAACATTACACTGACTACCTTATTGGATTGTGCTGTATGGTGAACATAGGAGGAGATTATTGAAGATATTTAATATATATATTAAATATTAATATGTTCACATACAAGCCCAATAGGTTATTGTATGGTTATATGGGTCCATATGGGCTGGAGCCCAATAGCATATTATATTACTAGGGTTTTCCCTAAGCTGGAGGTAACATTGTTGAGTATTCCAAATTTTGATGTCTTTTGGTGTAATACTTCAAGCACCCAACACTAAACCTTTCTCTCTCAAACCTCCTTACCTCCAACAAATGGGTCATAGCACTGTAAGCAAGCAGAATAGCATTATATAAACTGGAAAAAAAAATAGTTTCAAAATTGATAGAATTTAACAGAAGCAAGGAACAAAATCAGAATGAGAAGCAAATGCCTTGAATGGAGGTGCACAAGCTACACTCGATGCTGTTATAAGAATTGAACCCTTAGAACCCATTTTTACAATTACCCATTTTGTGCGGATCCCTCTTTTGAGAAACTCCAGCCCTGCTAATATTGGATCTTCTATGCCAGTTAATTCCTCAGCCTGTCATGCAAAATAATAAAATCAAAGATGTCATTAAATTAGAAAGTAGTTTCCTTGCAAAAAAAAAATAAAATAGAAAGTAGTTTGTAAAACTACCTACAAATAGCAGAAACAAGAACATTTTTATTTTGCGTTACATTATTTTTTTGGGAATAAGAGAAAACCAATATCTTCTGTGCATATTGCCAGGGCACCAATAAGAGAAAACCAATATCTTCTGTGCAAACTCCAATAGTTTGACAACAAATGGACCTCTAACAAAAGTAAAATGCTGCAGGATTTATATAATCTGATCAACTCAAGCCTATGAATTTCATAATATTCGGTATGTCTCATTAACAAAGATAGAAACAAGTCTACCAGGCCACCACAAGTTCAAAGTTTACTAAAATAGAGACTTTGAAATGGAAGACCTGCGGCAATTTGGAAACATAAGTGGATTGTAAACAATCTGTAGAGCTTCCATCCATGCTTAAAAAATAAAACTTAGTCACCGCCTAATGGCAAAATCTAGTTATTTTCCATTTGCCTCAAAATTCAATGGTAGCGAAAGATTATGGAGGCAGAGCAGATTTATAAGAAAACAGAAGTGACAGATGAGAACTCAGCTTGGAAGTAAGGTTTAGTGTCAGCATTTTATATATACGAAAAATTGGAGAAAAAACAAATTCCACCAAGGCTGTGGAGAACAAGGCAACCATGTGACTGAGGAGGGCATTGATGGTGAGAGTTGCAACACAGATACAACTAGATAAAGGATAGTTACGGCAGCATTTTTTACTTTTCTCAACCTGAACCAATACACAGGCTTGTATCTTTACCAACCAAGATCATTTCATTTGTTGAATGGGCCATCCTTTGAAGTCTTTGGTGGTCAACTAGATTGTCCAAAAGCTGCTGGTGTCTTTTTAGTCTTGACTCATCCATCAAAGAATGTAATTGATTATTTTAAGTTATTTATTTATTATAAATTTTAACTATAAGAATAATCATTTATTGCCTTGTCAATGCACATTTGGCAGCTTAGACTTGGAATTTGTTTGATTACTATTGTCCTTAAAAATATTGAAGGATCTTAGCTGGCCTGATAATAACTTTTACATATTGATTATTTGTTATTATCCCACATTATAAACTTGCGAATAAAGGTTATGTAGCATGAAAACCGACATGCTTTGGGAAAATTCTTTAATCAAGTATTCTATCAAATAAATGAGTTTATTCATAAATTTAATTATGAAATTTATTAAAGTAAATTAAAATAAATTAAAAAAAACTATAAATCACTTTCACAAAGACTACATAAGTTTATTAATCACTTTCAGAAAACTAAATAAACTTATTAATCACTTTAATAAGATTAAATAGGTTTTCGCATTAATAAGGTTAACAATTAGTTTAAGCTTTTTTAAATACCAATTATAAATCCAATTAGAAACACGATACATAACTCAATCATGCAATGGGTTACGTAGCTCAATGCGAATTTCAGGTTAAAATGAGACAGGCCAATAAAGTTCCAATTTAATTTGAGCCTCTAAGATGAAGCCCAAATTGTCCTATAAATGTCCAATTATATAAAGTTTATGGAAGGTTTCCATTGGCTGAGTGTGCATTGAGTCATGATTGGATTAAAAGAAAGATCCACATTTAATTTGAATTCAACTTAAAACTCAAACACTACATTTTATTAGATAAGTTCGAAATAACCTGATTGATCCAACCTATTTTACCACCTGTAAGTGATAATTCTATCTAAAGATTCATACAAGTTATTATTCAATTGTGTTTGAATAAGAAACAAATAAAATTAAAATGAGTTATGATTTTATGATGTACTAATATATACTATCAAACAAGTACCTGTCAAAGTAAAATAATAAAATATTAAAAACCACATACATTGAACCATACAAAAATGTAAGTATTAACAAAAAGCATTATAGTAGATGTGAGTACAATGTCCCTTTTATCTTTACTTTTTTAAGTAAGAAAAGTATGCTTTCCACGTTAGCAAAACATGTGCATAAATCGAAGATAATTATATATTCCAATCTTATAAAAAAGTTGAGGCTAGCTATTCAGTTTGCTTTCAATTGGTTGGTTGACCAGTCTTGTGACGAATGTTCAACCTAGACAAGCCAAACGATCCTAGTCAAATAGCTAGGCATCACCATTTAAGCTTTAAGCTTATTATAAACATATAGGCAGCCACTATGAAAGGTCGTTATATCAGATGCATGTCGAATTCACCTCAAGTTTGTTCCCCAAAAAACCAAAAAAAAATCACTCAATGCTCTTTTCAACATTTTAAGAATACATTCCCCATAGCCACACACCCAATCAGATGCTCGGAAGCATCCAGTATACCTTGCGTAAAACATACCACATCTCCTTGGTCAAGAATCGCAGATTCTCTTCTCAGTGCATTCTCTTTCACAAGATGTTGCTCTAGCTATGCTATAACTCCCCAATCCAACAGTTCTATATCTGCCAATCTTGTGCCGGGCCTATATCTTATACCACAATTTTGACAAAATTTAAAAGAAATCAAATCCAGTATACAGCATCAGGGCAATTAGCTCGGTCTTCTTTTATTAAATAAATAAATGCATAATGTACTGGTAACTTGGTGGCGGAGTAGCACGATAGAAGGCAACATTTCATAGTATTATCTCTGGTTGGAACTGCTGTTCCTTGAGTTTCTGAGCAAGTTTTTCAGCTACCTCGCCATACGCTCTGGAAACTACTGAATCAGGTGCAGCCAACACTATGGGGTGCCCCTGATCACAAGCTTCTCTGATCTCCACTTCCAGTGGTATCTGGAATAAATTGTTGAATTCAAAACATGTCAGAAATACCCAATAAATAAATTCAATTTGGTTGATCAGAAACCATAAGTTTGTGGATTTACTTTACACATTAGATTAGCTAAACACTCATTCCTCATGCTCATACCCAAAGAGAAATTTTATAGTAAAAAGCGATTGATTGTCGCAAATTTTTTTATAAAAATATCTATCACTGAGTAAGACTAAGAAGTTTGACCAATTGCTTCATTCAATTAAGTCCCCGTTACATATCAACAAAATTATATTTAAAAGGTACAAGCTACATACAGATAATCAACATACCTCGCCTAAAAATTCTAATCCCATTTCGGAGGCTGTCCCTTGAGTCCCTCCTTTACCAAATATGTATGAAGGTTCACCACAATGCGGACACCTAAAGCAGCTCATGTTCTCCACAATTCCCAAAATCTGTAAGAACAGTTCAAATTCATGTATGAATGGACAAAGGTAGGATGCATTCAAAGCTTTTAGATGATATATGAATACCATATCACCCGAAGGAATGGTCGATATATCAATGGTAGGCATCATGGATTTCATTCTCAGCATCCTAATTGGCACACATAAGTGCCGGGAAATTAACAAAAAAAACCCAAAAACAGACTATAATAAGCACAACTTTATATGCTTCCACCAGATGTTTGGTACAAGATATGCTTCTTGTCTATATTCAGACTAATTTTAGCATCATAAATAATTTACAGAACTAAGCCATTAGGATTTCTAAAAGCATAATACTCACTGACTCCTAAACACTTATTCCAATCAAATACAATCGACTGATTCACTAAAATTGGTATTTCAAAGTTCAAACAACCTAATAAGGATCCGGTGCTTGTGTGTCACTAGCTCAAAAACCATACAATTGATGGCACAATGCTATCTTACTATATGCACACACCAAATGATTAAGTGTTGGACACCAACAGAAATGCATACAGATGTATATTCTCGTAAACATGAAAGAAAGCAAGTACACCAAGTGATTATCATACCGGAACATCAACTTTATTGAACATTTTTACTCCCCTCCTGGCATCCATTAATGCAACATCTTGAGGAGTTGAAACAATCAGTGCACCTACCATACAAGCAGCCATGACCATGAATAACCAAAGAAAACTAATTGTATGGAAACTAGTTAAAAAATGTCAATATAAAGGTATATTAGCAATACTGTTATAGTATGAAATATAAAAATATCATGATTGTTTGTTCAATTTTGTCTTTGATTAAATTAAACTTAAAAATTATTTGTTTTAATGCTTATAATTCAATTAATATTCAATTGAAAATGTTTCAGTTTTGAATTAACAGAGCATGGTAAACAGGTCTAGCCACAAGGTTTGTTGTGTATATCAAGCAGATGATAACGAAAAAGACTAAATGCATAAAGCCAGCCAAAAAAAAAAAAAGTGAAGGTTCAAGATGTTTGCCAAAGTTGCTTTTAAACTTCTCCCAGAGGTTATCCCCCTAAGAGTCTCTGACTAGAACTATCTTCCTAACTAAAAATCATTAATATACTTTTTGGAAGGTGAACTCAAGGTATCCCCAGTCAAGAGTTAGAAACTAATCTCTTGAGATACCGAGATTCATTTAAGATATTGATTTCTCCCAATAGATACTCAGTCATTAGCATATAAACATGCAACATCATGCACACCTACTAGCTGCATGAAAAATATCTTTTTTTTTATTGTTCTAGCTAAGTATTATAAACACATAATAGACTAGTATATGCTCAAATACACATATATATATATATATAAACAATCCCCATGGAAGGAACTGTGCAGAATTAACTACCTGATAATTGCAGATTTTGAGACATAGCTATCTGGACATCACCAGTGCCAGGAGGCATATCCATCACTAGAATGTCAAGGTTACCCCAGTCAACTCCCCTTGTCATTTTCTCAAGAGCATTTGATACCTACAATAATCCAGCAATAGCAATTCAAATAAAAACACAACAGAAGTGGCTTTATGCAAGAACATGCATTCAATAAGAAATCCTTCATAGCATATTCCAACAAACAACTAAAGTTGCAGAAGACAGTAACAGCAAGAAATAGTAAATGAAATGGAAAAGAAGAAAACTACGAAGAAAGGCAGTCATAGGGATACCATGGGACCTCTCCAGACAATCGGGGCATCCTTCTCCACAAGGAACCCTATTGACATACATTTGATCCCATAATTTTCAACAGGAATCATTTTCTTATCTGAAAGTAAACGAACAGCAAGATATCAGCATTAACTGTAATGGAAGCTGGAAGAGCATTAGCAACAAAACTAAGCTTAATATACAACTCATATTGCTTTGACATTATCACCACCATTGGTGGAATGTAGAAACTAGGCCTCTGTTTGGATGAATTTCTCCATAAGCACTTAAGAAGGGAAGAAATGAAACAAACTTCTCTCATAAGTTAAAATCAGCTTATATACAAGTTAAAATAAGCTTTTAGAGAAGCTAATATAAAAAGAACTCCGACGGATTAATGTATGTATAATGTCATTTTTACTTCGAAATTTCTTCCCTCACAAATGCTTGTGGATAAATTTATTCAAACGGGGCCTAGAAAGCAAACTTTGATTGATATTGATAGCTACATATATGCAGTTATCCAATGCCACTGAAGATGAGTGTTTCCACGAAAAGAAAGAAAAGGATATACCATGAGTAACTTCAGGCTTTGTATCGATATTCATCATGGTGGGAATGCTGGGACCATACACATCGGCATCAAGCAAACCAACCTTGAGCTGACACTTTCTTGCAAGTGCAACAGCCAAATTAACTGCCAATTCAATTCAAAGTTCAAACAACACGTCACTCATTCAAATCAACACAACTAAAGGATAAGAGATCAAAGGGTTTTTTTTTTACCAGCAGTGGTGGACTTGCCCACACCACCTTTGCCAGAGGCAACGGCTATAGTGTTCTTCACCCCATCTAGGCGAAGATGCTTTGCATAGCTCCGAATGCTTCCCAGCCTCTGAGCACAACAACACAATACAAAACATATTCAATGGGAGTAATCATACACAAATTACCTTTTATTTTAAACACTCTATCAACACCTTTCATTTCTCTTTACCTCTGATTTCTCTTTATCTCTTTATTTCTCTTTTCATTTCTCCGTCTATCAAACATTTTCCAATTCAATGGCCCAAAACATTGAGATGCATAAACAAATAGGCAATTCAATTCAACAGTGTTGAGATCCCTTACCCTCATCAATTGATTTGATGCTACACGCGAACACAATGCACGCTGCTTCAATGAAGACAGACCGTGCTACAAACCCTTTTGCTATTTTCTTTCTAAAATAACTTTTGCTCTTATATATTTTCAATAACTTTGCCAGCTTAATTATCAATTTACTTTTCCAAATTATTTTAAAAGATTTAATTTAATTTTCAATTTTTTTAAAAAAATTCAATTTATTCTCCAAATTATTTTAAAACGGACCAATTTAATTATTGTCGTCAAATTAAATTTATGTTGTTATCTTTTATAAATCTTGTTTTAGTCTTTTAAATTTGTAACATTATACAAAGTGACAGTTTTTAATTGTCATTGTCTTAATTTTATTTTATTAAATCCAAGTATTTATTATTATAGAATAACAAATTTACAATACACAATCATTTATAATTAAATAATCATATAAAAATCATTTACATTATCAATACATAAATTATTTAATCTAAAATTTACTATCCTAATATGCATATTAGTATTTTTAAAATTTAAAAAAAAAAAAAAAAAAAAAGTCAAGGGAATCATGGCCCCAATGGTTCAAGTGCATATGTCCCTAGTTGACGGAGGTGCAAAAATAGGATTTAAAGAATGATAAGGAAGGAATGTAAAAACATGACTTAAGCAATAACGAAGATGTGGGGTAAGCAAAATTAGGGTGTAAAGGATATTAAAGATGAGGTGTAAAATTAGGATTTCTATTGAGTTTTTGTATAAAAAGAGTATATTAGTAATAAAAAATATATAAAAGAGGGAAATATACTTATTAATTAAGGGGGTATAAATATCAAAAGCCTTCAACCTAATCTGCCAACCCATTTTTTTTGTTGTGTTAAGTGTGATTATGTGAGTTTGGTTGGGTTCACCCTTTTATCAGATTTTCATAAATATTTCTACGGTCCATTTTAAATTTGAGTAAAAGAAAAAGAATTTGAAGGTTTCTGTAAATAAAAGGTGGCATATGGATTTGAATCATTTGATTATAGTAATTAAAAGCTTGAGATATTAAATTTGTATAATTTTTTATTAGTAATCAAAAGCACACATTAAGATATTGTAGCAAAGAAAGTACGGATATATATCTTACAATACACGGCTAAAAAAGAATAAGGAAAATAAAAATCTATTAAGAAATTGTACAAAAGTGTAAATGAAAACATATCAAGATCAAATTAACTTATAAACTAATCAAAGTTAATTATAAATTACTGAAGTGCCTTACCAAATACACCTCATGTTTAAGCCATTACTATACCATATTTGAGTTTGAGTGATAAATTTAAGTAGTGTTTATTACAAGTAGCATAGAGAAATTGACTCGGAACAATTTTAATTTTTTTGAAAACCAAATTAATAATTGGTTAGATTAATTGAGTCTTACCCAAAATGATTCGAACTAATTATGAAATTTCAAGTTGAGTTGGGTGATTTGATGATCAAAGTCTACCAACCAGAGAATAATCAACACTAAATTCAATCAAGCATTGCAATTAGTTGCTTTCCAAGCATGAAACTTATTCTCTTTCACAGTATTTTGTTTGCTTGGAAAGATATAAAGAAGAATATATAGGAAAAGATACGATCCATTGTTTCAACATATTAAAATTTGTAGAAACTCATTAACGGAATAATTTGTTTTTAGAAAATGATTGACAGCACAACATTTCATCCTTTTTTGCAGCTGTGCAATAGCAACGTGTTGAGCAATCGGGATAAACATCAACCAAAACCGCAAAAACTTGTATACACTTTTTATACTTAAAATCGTTATTATGTATTAATTATTTAAATTTCATATATATTTTAATATATATTTTTTTTGTTTCATTATTAATAGTACAACAACATATCAATTATCAAATGCTTTAACTAATTTGTAATACATTAGATGAATTGTATTTTTTTCACACAAATAATACATTCAAATTAAACTCACTCATTCATTCATATAACAAATTTTCAGAAATTAAAATTGTTTTTGAATAAAAATATTTTAACAAGTTAAAAATATTTTTCAGGTGCATTTGCTACTTCTAGCAAACAAATCAAAGGCCATTGGTTTCAACGGTCACTGGATCAAACGGAGAGGGACCTACACGTAATTCTGCGCCTTATTTTTCTTCAACCTTCTAAACTTTCTTTACTATTTATTTTATTTTATTTTTTAATTGATAATTTTCTTTATTCCCTTTTTGGAAGGAAAGAAAGAAACACATTCTTTGCCATCTTTGATCAGAAATTGCCTCTGTACCTCATCCTCTGTCTTTCTCTCTCGCAGGCTGCAGCACAGAAACAGGTACCCACATTTTCCAACATCAAAAAATATGAATGAAAATAAATAAATAAATCATGCAATTTTTTCTGAATTATCCATGACCATTTTAATTTATTTATTTATTCGAAATTTATGTCCCTTGAATTTATTTGATTTAATTCTCGTAACTAAACTTGCAGTTGGTAGTTGATATTCTAAGGCGTAATGTGTTACGGTTGAGTTGGTTTCAATTCACTTTCTGTTTATGTTTACGGTTACTCGACCATTATTAGTGTAGGTCGGTTGGGCGAGGGAGTGTATGTTTCATTTTCATCAATTACTCTGCAAAACGAAAATCTATTCCATTTTATTTAATTAATTAATTATTTTTTGTCGTTACCTAAGGAGTTGAGGATATATTTATGGCTTTGCTCAATTTGTTTGATGTTTGTTGTGGTTGTGGTTGGGCTGTCTATGATTATGGATGATGTTCATTGTTAAAATGGCGTGTCAATTAAATGCAATCCATCACCTGGCGCATGGATCAACTCACGTGACATTGTTATGATTTAATCATTAGTCTTGAATTCGAGTCTTCAATATGTAACTGCGTTAAATTTTGAAAAGAAATTTTTTACTGCTCATGTGATCTTATTTGGCTAGAGTAGGATTGTTTTTGGTCGAGGATACCTGTGATGTTAAACTAACAAAATTAAATGCAATGTGTTCAGCTTGACTTTTAATCATTAATTTGAGTCTAATGGTGGTTGTTTGTTGCCAATTTCGCAGCCTTCTAGCCTTAGCTCACCATCTAACTTGGTGATGCAATTTTGGGCTTTGAGTTGGGTGGCTATGATTTGATTGATGACTTTCCTTGTTATGTCATGGATGTTGTGGATTTGTAAGAGCAACTGTGGTGGAGATGGTATCAGGTGGAAAGTGAATATTATTTGTCAAAGCAAGGAGGATGAAGGGGTTCGTTTCTCTTCTTACATCTGCAGCTTGTGAGTGGCTTTTGATATTTCTGCTGCTACTCGATGCCTTGCTATCATATATGCTCACCCAGTTTGCAAGTTATTGCCAACTGCAAATGCCTTGCTTGTTGTGTTCTAGGCTTGATCATATCTTACGCCGTGAAAGGCCAGAGTTCTATGAGAACCTATTTTGCAGCAATCACAAATCAGAAATATCATCTCTGATTTTGTGTCATATTCATGGTAAGCTAGTAGATGGACATAGGATGTGTGATGATTGTCTTTTGTCAGTCACTGCAAAGACCAAGTGCAATGCAAAAACTCAAAGATTGTTGGTGGGGAAATTTGGGCTGGTTCTTGGTGGTTCTGGTTTCAAAAGTCCATCACTAAGCAAAGATTTGTTTTTTGGCTCTAAGGGTGCAAGACTATGTACAAGACAATGTACTTGTTGTGATAAGCTTTGGAAGTCAGATCAGAACTCCCCAAGATCTATCCATCTAAAATCACATGGGAGAGCTGTTCTTAAGCCATATATTCCTTTGCCATGTGCACCGAGGCAAAGCCGTTTAAATCACCGGGATAACTTGAAGAAAATGAGGGATAAATTTCCTGGATCAGAGGGAAAAAGCAGTTTTCGGCCACTATCTCATGTTGGGTACACTGAGCTGAGACTTAATTCCGATTCTGAGTCCGAATTTCCATTTTCTTATGATGATGATGATTTTAGTAGCGTTTATCATGAGAACATTGAAGCCAGCAATGACCTTATTGCTCAAGTTACATCTGCACCTTCCTCAAAATGTATTCCGAGTGATTTGCATCCGAAAGAGCCAATTGATAGTTCTGCCAAATCCATGCCTTTGCCTTCAGATCAATGTGGGGAGCCTAATTTCAGCAAACATCAAGATGTGAATGCCAATTGTGCAGTAGAAAATAATTTGCAGCAAGCAAATCAAGCGTCATTCAGTTCTGACCCGGCTGAGCTCATTTCAATAGAGGAGGTTTCACCACCGCCTATTGTTAAGAATGTTCCTCATAGAGAATCAGAATCTGAAGACAGTAAGATTACTTCTCATTCTAAGGATTCTCTTCCTGGCCCCCTATCTGAGCTTATGACTTTGAATGGCACACATGCACATGCTGGAGCATCATCAGAAAAATGTAACATTTCTCTCTCCTTTATTTCCGCTATTGTTCTTCAAAATATTTGTATAACATTTTCTCTATGAAATATTTCCAGCTGCAGATGTTGCACAAGCAAGAGATACTGGAATGGTATCTGAAAAGAATGGGGAAGTTTTAGAGAAGATTGGTACAGGGGAAACGGCATCAACGGCCACTCATCCGGTGGTATGTGATTCTGCTCCTATAAATCTTAAAGAAGAGAATTCAAGTAACATGAATAAGTCCTCTGTAACCACTAAGGAAAGAGAAGAAACTGGTTTTACCGAAGAGAGGCCAACCACTGAGGAAGTTAATAATGTCAAGGAAGAACAGGAGCAGTCACCATCAGACAAACCTTCTCCCAATGGGTCTAATACATCATCAAATGATCCTGCAAATCATGTTCACTCACCTGAGGCAGATGTTGAGGCTTCTAGTTTAAACGAATTTCAGGTATTTCGAAAGTCATCCTCAGTGGAATCTGGTCTTGATTCTCTGGATGAAAGCAATATTTCTGAAATTGAAGGAGAGTCTAATGATGATAGACTGAGGAGACGAATTGAGTATTACAAGAAATGCATAGATTCTTTACAGAAGGAACTGGAGGAAGAAAGAAACGCTTCTGCTGTTGCTACAAATGAAGCAATGTCTATGATTACAAGGTTACAGGAGGAGAAGGCAGCACTGCAGATGGAAGCTCTTCAATATTTAAGAATGATGGAGGAGCAAGCAGAATATGATAATGATGAATTGGAGAAAGTGAATGATCTACTCACAGAAAAGGAAAAAGAGATACAAGATTTGGAAGCCGAGCTGGAATTTTATAGATCAAACATGGAAGATGAGGAGCGTATGGTCCATAATATGCATAAGGAAAGTTGGGATTTGAAAGGAGAAAACGTCACTGCCCAAAATACTGTTGTGCATTACATTATAAATACCGTAAGCAGTTCAAAGAATGCTGAGGTTTCCAAAGTTGGTGATGGAGATGTGACTGGTGAAACCGCATTTTTGGAATTTGAAGAGGAAAAGGAATACATTTCTCAATGTTTGAAAAACTTGGAAGAGAAGGTTCATCAAATTTCTTTGTATGCGCCTAATGATAGACCTGAGAAACTTGAAGTCAGTAAATCAAATCAACAAGGAGCTTCTAATGGTGAAGGGCCTCAATTAGATGGTCATGAAGAGACTGAATTGTCCACACAGAAAAGCATTTATACATTGAATGGAAATCATATTGATAAAGATGGATCAGCTGCTGAAGATGGTGATACTTGTTCTCTTAGTGCAGAAAACAATCATTCCAAATCTCATGAACCACAAATCTCCACGCCTAGAAGAGAAGTTGAGTTGGTTGCTCTAGAAAATCAAATATCAGACCTTAATGATCGGTTGGAAGCACTTGAATTTGATCATGATCTTCTGGAGCACCTAACAAATTCTCTTCAAAATGGCAATGATGGAAAACAATTTATTCAAGACATAGCTCACCGATTGCATGAGCTACGGAGAATTGCATTAAGATGAAGATGGTAAGCATATAAACAGAAGTGTTTTTAGTTCTTCCTTTATTCTTAGGCACAAATAAACTTTCATACAGAATATTATACAACATTGTCTACACTCGTGTCAATAGAGATGATATGAATCCACACAGAATCTTCTCAATTTGCTTTGAAAATTATACAATTTTGCACTTTCAAAGCAAACATGTAAGGAATGGTGGTCATGCTTTTTTGGCCAGGCTTGGGGTTGTTCAATGATTACGGAAGTTTATGAATTATGAACAAATTTTACAAATTTTTAAGTCTCGTTTACATGTTAAACTCTGCTTCAAATGTTGGTCTTGCTTTGAAATCTAATGACAAGATCAAGTTTATAATGTCCGGCATAATTTGTAGAGGGTTGTAACTGTTAAGTTCTCAGTTGTGCTAGGTCCTTAAACTGGATCTTGTGCTAGTCAAGTTTTCAAGCCCGAATTCCTTAATGTGTTAGCAGATTAACTTATCTTTTTGCACCCAATTTATTTTGCTAGTGCATGATTTGGCATGAATGACTTACGCATACCTAAGCTTTAATTTATTGGGTACCATATTGACATTGTCTGTTACTGATGCCAAGCACCTGTTTCATATGAAACTAAAAATTAAGCTTATCTTTCTTCTTCTACTTTTTTTTTTTTATTATTATTGCTAAAAAACACAGGAAGAAAAGTTTTATAGTGCTATAGTCATCTGCGGCAATGAGTGCACCGGTACCGCACTTAGTGCACTGTGGTGAAAGTGGAGACACTCTTCTCGTCTTGTGTCGTCGCCACTACATTTTGCCGCAATTTTTCTTTTTATCATTTGTGTTTTTCATCTATATTTTTCCATTTTACTTTACAACTTTTCCTTCCCTTATCCCTATAATAATTCGAGATCCCACAAAACTAAAACAAAACAACACAAACTATATATCCATGGTCTCACTCTCAGTGGTTGAGATGAGATGTCCCAATAAAAATATTAAAATATCATCATACCGTTAAAACGAGAAATATATTTCTATATATAAAGGTACGTAGCATTATATATTAATGAGTTAAGTACATATGTTATTATTTGTGTAGAGTAGAGCCAAAGGAACCACGTGATTGAGTGATCCAAGCAACCAGCCAAATGGAACCTGAAACCATTGCTTGGTTGCTTCTTCTGTTGTTTGCAACCCTACTTTGGTTCTTAACCACAACACTTTCCAGAGGCAAACCTCCTTCTCCCACCACCACCATTCCCAAAGCATACCCTATCATCGGTTCCGTGTTCTCCATCGCCGCCAACAACTGCCGCCGCATCCACTGGATCTCCGACATCCTCCACGCCTCCCCATCCTCCACCTTCGTCCTCCACCGCGCCTTCGGCTCCCGGCAGGTCTTCACGGCGAACCCCGCCGTGGTCCAGCACATTCTCAAGACCAACTTCCCAGTGTACCACAAGGGCGGGACGTTGAATCGCGCCCTTGGGGACTTCCTTGGTCAAGGTATATTCAACTCAAACGGCGCTGGCTGGAAACTCCAGCGCCAAATTTCCAGCCACGAATTCAACACCCGCGCCCTCCGTAAATTCGTGGAAACCGTGGTGGATGCCGAACTCTCCGACCGCCTCCTCCCCCTCCTCGCTGTTGCCGCCAAAAACAAAACCGTCATCCCGGACTTACAAGACATCCTCCAACGTTTCACGTTTGACAACATCTGCAAGATCGCGTTCGGCTTCGACCCGGAGTACCTCCTCCCCTCCCTCCCTTTAACCCCCTTCGCCACCGCCTTCGACGACGCCACCAGAATCAGCAGCGAGAGGTTCAACGCGTCGTTCCCTCTCTTCTGGAAAATCAAAAGCCTCCTCAAACTCGGCTCCGAGAAGCGCCTCAAGGAAGCAATCTCCGAAGTGAGAGGCCTAGCGCGGAGAATCATTGTAGAAAAGAAGAAAGAGTTTCAAGAGAAGGAAACTCTGGACACCGTGGATCTCTTGTCACGCTTCTTATGCTCCGGTCACTCCGACCAAGAGTTCGTTATGGATATTATTATAAGTTTCATTCTGGCGGGGAGGGATACTACCTCCGCGGCGCTCACGTGGTTCTTCTGGCTGATTTCCAAGCACCCGCACGTGGAGGAGGAGGTTGTGAAGGAGGTTACGGAGAAGGCCATGGTTTACTCGCACGTGTATGATGAAGTGAAGCATATGGTGTACACGCACGCTGCGTTGTGCGAGAGTATGAGGCTGTACCCGCCGGTGCCGGTGGATACGAAGGAGGCGGTGAACGACGACGTTTTGCCGGATGGGACTGTGGTGAAGAGAGGTTGGAGAGTGGCGTATCATATTTACGCGATGGGGCGGTCGGAGAAGATATGGGGGGCGGATTGGGCCGAGTTTCGGCCCGAGAGGTGGCTGAGTTGGGACGAGGTGGAAGGGAGGTGGAAATTCGAGGGGGTGGATGCCTTTACTTATCCGGTTTTTCAGGCTGGGCCAAGGGTGTGTTTGGGAAAGGAAATGGCTTTTTTGCAGATGAAAAGAATGGTGGCTGGGATTATGAAGAGGTTCAGGGTGGTGTCGGAGGTGGCGGAACCGGACTTCGCTGGGTACCTTACTTCTTTCATGATAGGTGGATTCCCCGTAAGGATTCAGAACCGTTCCACCCACACAGATATTGTGGAATCAATGTAATTCTTACTGCACTCCATATAATATCTCTGTCTTTTACCTAAAATGATCGTTTTAACTGTTTAGGTTAAAGAAGTAATTATATATTAATTAATGACCAACAAAATTCTCATAATAATAATGAGATATGAGTCTATTGCTTGTAAACATACACCAAGTTTTATTATTAGCATCGGCCAAAAATTAAACTTCTCCTAATTAATTATATATTTAAAAGATAAAGTTGAGGTGCGAAATGTAATTTAATTTGTATTTATGTCAAAATTTTCTATAGTAGTTAAAATCAAGGAAGTTAAGAAAGAAATCTCTTCCTGACTTGGTGTGTATGCGTACGTGATCATTGTGAGTGAGTAAAAAAATTGTTAAAAGTTGTTTCATTAATTACCTAGCTCCCTCCTTCATCAGCGAAAAGTGAAGGACGGCTCATGCCCTAATAGGTGTAAAAGATTTAGACAATAATATGATCTTTTAAAATGTTTGACACTAACCATTGCATGATGAAAGCGAAATGATATCTTGGTGGGTTCATGAAGCATAACTCTTTTGTTGAATTATTAATTTTTCGTCCTGTTATGTGATAACTTGACTAACTTTGACCGAGTTTACAGCAAAAAGAACTAGCTGCAAATGCAATCATGCAAGGCTGCAGCCCATAACTCATTTTTTATTTATTTAATTTAAACAACTTTTCTCTCCTACAAATACAATAACTTTAAAAGTTTTATTAAAAAAGTCCCGTAAATAATTTTATATTTTTACCTTTCATCGGTAGTATTTCATAAATTAAAATACATACACACAAAACCAAAAATTTGAAGGACCGATACTTATATATACAGTGGCCGCTGCTTCATGAGTTGTTGATAAGACTAGGACTAGGTGCTTAATTAATAAACTTGCACCACACAAGGAGCCAGGTGCTGCTATAATGCAAAAAAATCATGATACACAACATGGCAATCCTAATCCTGTAGCTTAAAGCCAAAAATTGGCCCCGTTCTCTGGAATATTGCATATGTGATATATAACACCGTATCAAGAGTTTCAGACTGTGCCACAATACTTGCACCACATTATTTCATTTTACTCCTTGTGACAGTACGTAACAAGAATGCATTCACAAATTAACTTGAAGTGAGTGTTTGCCTTTGAAGTAGTATATAACTATATATTCATCCACTTGTGAACGTTTGATATATATATATATATATATATAATGACATATATATATATATAATGACCTGCCAAAATCATGTGAAAACTAACAGTGTTCGTTTGGTGATAAAGAATGAAAGGAGAAAAAGAGAAGTTGTAAAGTCAAATTCTTTGATTAATAAAAATTAAAAATTAATATTTACTGATAGAAACATTATGTGAAAAATAAAGTTAAAAAAAAAAAGAAGAAGAAATAAACTGCACCGAAAATCGACAAAGCCTATTAGATTATCCTGTCCTCCACATGTTCATGCATTTTTCTTTGTAAACTGGATAACAAATTAAGCATAAGCAGTGCACCCTACAAACAAGGCAAAGTTGCTGTGAGATCAGAAATTATTAGATAATTTTGAACTATTACATATATATTCATAATTTGGATTAATCTCCATATGTATTACCTATTTAAACTTACCAGAATAAGTTAATATCATCAAACTATGTGTCAAGTACGAATTAGTGTCAAATCATCTAATAATTTTTTTTTATTTTGATGATAGTGTTGGTGAGACCCTAAGTTCTGCTATGTTCTATTACAAACTATCGCGGTGTAGCACTTGTCTAATCGATAATCACTAATTAGACAGAAGTCAGGGAAAGTCAAAATTTAATCTATCGATCAACACTGTTGTTCACTCACACTACTCATGATCACTAGCTTTGGGCCCTAAATTGCAGCATGCAGTGACCAAATTGCAGCAGAGTGGAGACACGTCGACCCACAAAAACACATGATCAAATATACATGCACTAGCAATCTAGCATCTTCTTTCTCGCCCCCAATAAAGGCACTGCGATCAGTAATGTATGCTTTATTTTATTCTGTCAAAGGGAGGTGTACTTGCATTATTATACATTTCAGTTTGCAAATTTTTATATGAAAACCCATTGTGCCATGAGAGACACCAACGGAGAGATGAAAAAAAACGAAAAATCACTACTACAAAAAGCGCCAACGACGACGGTTATTTTGGCCCTACGATGACGGTTGTCGAACCGTCATCGTTGCACGTGTCGTTAAAAAGGGACACTTTCGACGACGGTTCCAAAAACCGTCATCGTTTCTAATTTTTATTTATTTTTTATTTAAATTAAAGGGAAACAATGACGGTTATTTAGGAAAACCGTCATCGTATGCTGTCATACGATGACGGTTTTCTCCTAATAACCGTCTTCGTTTCTATTTAATTTAAATTTTAATTTTTAAAAAAAATAAAAAACCTACGAAGACGGTTATTTAGGAAAACCGTCATCGTAAGCCGCCATACCATGACGGTTTTCCTAAATAACCGTCTTCGTAGGTTTTTTATTTTAAAAAAATTAAAATTGAAATTAAATAGAAATGAAGACGGTTATTAAGAGAAAACCGTCATCGTATGGTGTCATACAATGACGGTTTTCCTAAATAACCGTCTTTGTAGGTGTTTTATTTTTAAAAAAATTAAAATTGAAATTAAATAGAAACGAAGACGGTTATTAAGAGAAAACCGTCATCGTATGACAGCATACGATGACGGTTTTTCTAAATAACCGTCTTCGTAGGTTTTTTATTTTTAAAAAAATTAATTTGAAATTAAATAGAAACGAAGACGGTTATTTGATAAAACCGTCATTGTATGACATCTAACGATGACGGTTTTCTTAAATAACCGTCTTCGTAGGTCATTTATTTTTAAAAAAATTAAAATTGAAATTAAAAACATACGAAGACGGTTATTACGAAAACCGTCATTGTATGGCAGCATACGATGACGGTTTTCCTAAATAACCGTCTTCGTAGGTTTTTAATTTCAATTTTAATTTTTTTCTAAACGCATCTCCCAACTTTTTTTTTCTAAATTGATTTTTATACTACCACATAAATTTAAAAAATACACAATAATTGCTAACATTCAACGTGTGCAATTGTAACAAGTTAAGAGGGGAGATAAAAAAGGCTAAACAAAACAAGTTATTATATGAATTAAAAAAACACCCCCAACATGTGAATAAGGAATAGAATATACTTAAAAAGTTAAAATATGTCCCAACATTGACAGCATCAAAATGAAGAATTTAAAATAATTTAATCCGGAAACTAAAATCCAATTGTTTACTAACTAAAATTCACATTCTATGAGTTCTCTCTATCTTAGCAACTTCTGTTTGGACACACAAATAACTATGCAATTTCGGTGGATTAGACAAATTCAAGTATGACTTCTATCAAATTATATTTTTGGGAATTGAGAAATGTTTCATGGACCAATAATTACATTTTACAGTCAGGAGACTTTAAAGAAAGCTTACTCTCTTTTTTCTTGGCAGGCTTTTTAGCAGCCTCCCTTTCCTCTGCTGCCTTCTTATCTTCCTCTGTCTCATCACCAAAGAGATCAAGATCATCATCATCTTCTTCAGCAGTGGTAGCCTAACAAATTCAAACAAATCCCAATGATCAAATTAGTTGAATTAGTTCACTTAGCAGTTTCAGTACAACTACAATAATATCTTACACTTCATGTATACTATAAAGTCAAAAGTCTATTTCTACAATTTTACAATCCAAGTACTGCCTTCATTTCAATATTGTTTTCTTAGATAAGAACAATTTCACTTAGTAATCACATCATGATGAAATCAATCACAGCAACTACTACTCTGCATAGGGTATAAACCTTAAGTAACTATCTCGAGTAAAAAGCAAATTATAGTATTGTTCAATGCTATAAAGTGCCTTCAACGCTGCTATCTTAATACATATCACGTTCAGGAACTATATAGTAAACATGTTATGTTACATATCAATATGGTTACATAATCAAGCTCTGTTCCTTCTAAAACTCAATATGGAAGTACTTTATGAAGTCAACTCTGCAGTCATGATTCCACAGCTCAAGTTTTTATTTATTTATTTATATACCATTAACTTTATGAAGTTTGAAAAACAAAATAGTCAGTAAAGATTCTACTTTCACACACACTGATTTCAGGCAATCCACTTCCAATATCTTACATGAAGTAACTGGAACCGAATTGCCTGCAGTTAGAACAGTAGCTGCAAGTGCAAGGTCCTGCAGTCATAATCCAATGGCTTAAAAATTTTTAGCATACATTTATCATATTTGCAAAACCAAATAAAGAAAAATATAGCTATGATTTGCACAATAATTGATATTTATAGCATGCACAGTCACAACTCACAAACCCTAGATCAGTCCCTACTTCTGTATTCTGAACTCAAATTCACGTTCCAGACCCACGTTTAGGAAAAAAGCAAATTTCTATGTTAAAATCAACTGTAATTTAATAAATTTATGGAGTTTTTTTTAAACTTCAGTAATATTTTAAATTTAATATGTAATTTTAATACATTATAAAAATTAATATAATAATAATACTAAAAAAGATTACTGATATTTTTAAAAGGCTTTTTAAATATTGTAAAGTCTAACTTTTTTAACCAAATATTTGTTTTTATAAAAGCCTTCTGCTACAAAGTTTTTGCCCATTTGTATTGAGGTTCATATTGCTGAAGCGCTAGCGTCTACATGGGCTATTGAATCTGCTGCCTACCTAGTGCTAAATCCAGTGGTTTTTGAGATTGATTGTCTTCATTTATTTTCTGTTTCGGCCTCTACAAACTCCAATTCTAACAGATTGGTGATTTTGTTCAGGATGTCCCTCCTCAGATTGGGTTGAGGATGTCCCTCCTCAGATTGGTGATTTTGTTCAGGATGATGCAAGGCCTGATGGGCATTTTTGTTCTTCATATACTCATCCCGTTTGTCAAACACAAAAAAAGGATACATAAAAATTAGGTGATTTTATTGATTAGGCTTAAATATAATTTTGTTGCCTCTATTTTTTATTCTAAAACATATTTGTTATGGCCTGTGTCAAGCATGGATTGGATGATCAGTAGCAGAGGCAGCTATGAAGGTCAATGGTTCATAAATTATTATGGCTATTAAGTTTTACTGTTGATGTAGAGTGGAATTTACATTCAAAAAGTATTTCAACTAGACATTGCACTAATTCTGTCCTGGAAGACACAAGTGAAAGCATCGAGTTTGTGACTCAAGAAACAGATTATCCATCCAATGATACAAGTTCTGAGAATGACCAATCTACTTCAACTGAGGAAGTATTTCAGCATCTGACAAATGCAGAAGATAACAGCAGAGAAAATGAAAAACATGTGGATTATGAGGTCAGGTGTGTTTCTATGGTACTTGATGAAGAGACAGTTTAAAACAGTAAAGGCCACAAAACTAGTGAAAGTTGTGAGATTGATGAGACCAGTGAAGACAGAAATGCAAGCCTAGAGAATGATGATGATGATGGAATTAGTCAGGAGAACCAAATTCACTCGTCTGAAGTGCCTGAAGAAAGCACCATTGTTGTTCAGGAGCAGAAATTTCCGAAAGAAAATCAAGTTAAAGGTAGTAAGTTGCCAAGCACAGGTGGTGGTGAAGAGCAGCACACAGGCAATAATTGGCAATGGGGAACTGGACCTGTGGAAGAGGATGAGGAAAAGAGAAAGATCAATCCACGAAAGCCAAATTTCCTGCCCTTGGTTATTGAGCCAGAACCAGAGAAAGTTGATCTGAAGCACCAAATGATAGATGAAAGAAAAGATGCAGAGAAATGGATGGTTGATTTCACACTCAAACAAGCTGTCATGACTCATGAGACTTGCTCCAGCAAGGAAAAGGAAGGTGTAATTGTTGGTTGAAGCTTTTGAAACAGTAATGTCAATGCCCCAATGCCAAGCCCGTATGAGAAATGATTCACCCTTTGCTCATGCAAGGCCTATTCAAGCATGTACCTGATGTATACATGTAATTAAGGTAGAAACACATAGAGGTCTTCTCTGAGTCCTTCTAGCAAGTGCTATCTTGCACGGGAATCAAAGGAGTAAGACACCAAGAAAAAGCCAATCTCCATAACTAGGATTAATCTGAAAGCACCTATTACAATGATTAACTTGCTATGCATCTCCTTTCTGAAGCTTGGATAAAATTCAACATGCATGATCGTGTGACTTTTTACATGGAAACTGAAACACAAGAATAGGATGTGGAAGGTTGTGAAATACAGCTTGTGAAAGGTTGTGTTCAAGGAATAATTCCAATGAACTGTTTGAGGTTTGGTTGCCAATGGAAGAGTCTATGGCGAGTGAAATATTGTGTTCAATGAATAATTCCAATTAACTGTTTTGAGGTTAACGCTAACTTGCTGAGGTTTTCTAATTCTGATTGTGGTTGATAGTTTATACACATGTGCACCTCGAAAGTATAAACTGCAGTGAACTCATTTGTATTTTGTAGAGATCAATTTTCTTTCTTTCTTCTGTCTTAAATGAAGATAAAGAACAAGACGTTCTGGTGTGAAGTAAGCAACACAAACAATGTTGTATGTAACTCAAGCCATATATACTTGACAAATAAACAAACAACAGATATATCTAGAGGGGGGAAACTTGAGCTAAATTGCTGTGTTGGGTTCAATATGGTATAAACGGTTTAATAACCATGACAATTCTGGAAAACAGATACAATTACAATTCCCTTTCAACTTTTTTTGTTGGGTTCAACTGTGTTTGATTAAGCATAAGTATTTTTCATTAATATAAAAAATAAAATGCAAGCAGTTATACTTGAAATATAGCATGTATTGTATAGTTGTATAAGGGGCATAGAAGCTTTTCTGGAAGTGACTTATTGCATCAGCAGAGAGGAAAAAAATCCTTATAAGCTCAACATAACAGTGGATTCAAGTGAAAAAAATAAGCAAAGAGAGGGCAGAGGAGTCTCCATATATAACAGAATAATCTCAAAGTAAAAAATAATTGTCTAACAAGCATCGATGCATTATTTTATACACAGTCGGAACTGAGTTCTTAATAATAGCTTCTACAACTCCACTTAAATTCCAAAATCAGCAAAAACATGAAACTAAAGATCTTGAGAATAGAAACCTTGTTGCATGTTCACACTTACAGTTGTTTGAGTTTACTGAGCTTCCCAAACATATCGCCCAACTGGTTTTTGAGCTGATTATGTGCAAGATTTCTGCATGCATAACATGTTGAGAAACAAGGAGAGTTCCAAGGAAAATTGTGAATAAAAATATGAAAGAACAATTCTTACAGGTAGTTGAGGTCGTCCATTTCAGAGAAGGAATAAGGTATACTTCCAGTGAAGCCATTCTTAGAAAAATCTCTGCATGACCAGATACCAGAATTATTGATGACAAACATATGGCGCAAACCAAATGCAGGTTGCATAGAAGAAGAAAAATTCTTAACAGATTACATTCTTGAATCTTGACCTTCCTTTAAAATAATGAATCCAATCATCTCTGATAAATAATGTTAGGAAGCACTTTATAAATTTTAGCAATAATATAAAACAGATATGTTAAATTTAAATCATATTAACCAATATCTTAGCATGACGGAAATCCCAAATCTACCTAATTTTGTTAAGGTGAAAACAGCTCAATAAGGCTTAAACAAGAACAATATATGGGAACTTACTATTAAGAACCTATTGCTCTAAAAGCTTATGTAGTTACGTTGTTAGGTATAAATCCATGAATAAACTTTATAGTATCTTCAACACACACCATGACCATGACATGAAAATCAGCTTACCATATCTTGTGCTTGAATAATAATTTAATTAGAAGAATGGGAATTATCACTTGGTCATGTTGGTTCTGATACCAAGCTTAACTTATTAGGTGCATGCCATAAGTGTTATATTTATGTAGAAATATTTGGCAGCATTTTATGCAAGTGAGCTGACGTACATATAACGGGCATTTGGAGGAAGTTGATATGGTATATCACCCTTGAAGTTGTTGTTGCTCAAATCACTGTACTATGAAAAAATTAATGTATGGCATTTAAGCGATGTTCTCTTATTATTTATTTATTAATTAATTATTAAAAAAGAAAGAAAGTGTGTGTTTGAGGGCCTCACAAGTCGGTGACTGATTTTAAGCTGGACAACTGGTAGCCCATTCATCTGGAAAGGCCCGGGTCAGATAAATTTCTGTTGAAAGTAAAAAAAATAGTTAGAATGTCTAAGGAGTTGATGAAAAGAAACATAATATATTACATTATATTATATTACATTTCTGTGACAGAAGATCCTGAGCATTTGATTCCCTCCCAGGAGTCGCCACACGGATCAACTCCACTTGATTTCCAGCCACTCAGCTTTGAAGGGGAATTTAAGCTTGTATACATCACATTAAGGGCTGAAACTGCAAAATTAAGCATAAGAAAGAATGAGAACAATGCAATGCAATCAATCAGAAAGATTTTGGTTTGGATATCATAATACCATCTTGGGAGGCAGTTTTTATCTCAATTAAACAATCCTCACTTTTTTATTTTTTCTTTATTTCTTGTTTTTTTTTTTTCATTTTCATTACCTTATTTTCATCTCAATCGAACCATTAATATTTGAGAAGTTTTGGAATTATTGCAGAACACAGTCATCCTTAAGCTTGTCCAGAGATGATCAATTGTAAGGTACAGTCATAACTCATAAGTCATTGATATTGATAATTTGTTGCATTAGGTGTATGTATTCAACATTTCAAATCGAGAAAAAAAATTTAATAAATACTTGAAGCCTGGAAAAAGAATAAAACATTAAGAAAAATAGAAACTTTACCTTCAACCCTTAGTTCCAAATGAGTAACCTTCCTATTGTAATATGCTCTTTTTTGTGCAAATCCTCAGCCAAATTCTTACCTTCACGGCTCCAATTTACATCAAAGTGTATAAAAGAGATTAATACCCAAACACTATCATTTTACACAATAATCAAAAAGTTATGGAAAATAGTGTTATACCCAAACACATGCAACCAAACACAAACAGAGTATGGAGAAATCAAAGAGAAGATGAAGACATTCAAAGAAAATTCAAAAATATCTTACACAGACACTAGTAGGTGAAATCAAAGGTGAAGATGTACGGAAGATACCTGAGTGGGAGGTCGGGGCTTAATGTACGCCAGCGGCGTCTTTGGCGGGTCGATGTTGGGACTCACTTTCTTCCATGCCTCCGCCAAGACGGAATCCGCCGCCGGTCTCGCTAGGTCGGAGAAAGAGAGAGAATGGGAGAGTTTGTTTGTGTGTGATGCAAGTGAGAGACTGTGAAAAGGGCAAAAAGTTTGAAGAGAGCAGTGGGGAAGGTGCGGAAGGTGTTGATTAGGGCACAGAGAAGAAAACGCGAAAACCTTTTGTTGGAGCTGAGTTTGGAGCTTTTAATTTCAATTTTAAATTGATATGCATAAAACAAAGATGGTTTTTTAACAAAACCGTCTTTGAAATAGAGCATAGCCACGACGGTTGTTTATACCCGTCTTCGTTTCCCCCTGTCAAGCATGGTAAACTTCAAAAGAATTGCAAAATTGCCACCGGCTATGATACAAAGACGGTTACGAAATAACCGTCATCGTTGCTATGTCGTAAAAAGCTCTATTTCTAGTAGTGAATATAAATTTAATAGAATTTATGATATAATATATAAAAAGAGAGATAAAATAAAAAATAAAAAAGATAGTGATAACATATATATAATAATAAAGTATATATGTATTATTATTCTTTGAGTTTCCTTCGATTATGAAGGAATAAAGAAATAATATTATTAATTTAATAGGATTATTTTTAACTTACTCAAAGTAGGTAATTAAAACATGCTCATAGTGGATAATTAGCGTTATTGTGTATATATACTTAAAAGAGAGTCGGTATTAAGGGAGCTAGATTAGCTCACTTTTATTCATGAATAGTATGTCTGAGTTGTTGAAAATTACCTGGAGTTCTATTCTTCTCTTTTAATAAAAAAAAATATTGGTACAAAGTTTTTTGTTAATTGCATCTATCATTTATAATGATGTTTTGCAACTTCATTTTTAAACGGAATAAGTTAGACAGCCCTAATTTAATAGCCCGTTTTGAAGGGATAAAATTATTATTAATAGAGTTAGTTTAGTTTGGGTCATTCAAATTTTTAGAATTAAGTAATATGTAATAAAGTTAAAACAAATTCTCAATATATTAATAACAAGAAATAATTATAAGATAATGTTTTTATAACTATAAACGAAAATATTTTAATTGAGATGAGATAAACCAGACAGATTCTCAAACAAGTAACCTGGTTAACAAGTTAGTCATTCAATATCAAATTGTTAAGCGGCAGAAGAAAAAAAATTTAAAAATTAAAACATATGTTACGAGAAAGTCAAAGAAATCCGCAGTCACTCTGTAAATTCCAAAATGAACCTCATCTAATTGTCAAAGTTGTACAACACTTGAACTCAAACTTTCTGAGAAGATTGAGAGAGAGAATGATAATGTTCATGCAAGATTGGTGGGAGAAGGATTTATGATGAGTGATGACAATGGACTTTTGGTGCAATCGAGTTTGGGTTTGGGTCGACAAAAATGGGGTGGTCAGTGGTCACTCATGTGCAAAAGATAGGTTAGCTAGGCACCTTGTAATTATATATAGAGCCATGCATTAATTACTTACATTAATGGTTGGTTCTTATATACTTCTTACTCTTGAATAAGGCATCGCGCGCATGCTCAGGATTACGCATATTAATTCCATCATGTAAAAGAATACTAAGCTATCAATGAAATGTCTCGATGTGTTTAGTTTTTACCATGGCTTCACGATGTTAGACAAATTAAAATTCCTCGTAATACGGACACACTTAGCAATACGTTGCGCATTATTAAGAGACGCCGAATAATTGCTTCAATTAATGTGTTTGTTCACTAATTAGTTCTCGACTTGTTGGAAGAAATAAATGACTAATTAATTATTGCCGAAGATAATTTAGATAATTTGTACGAGTTCTCAACTTTAAATTTTAGTAGCATGCACTCTCCGTGGTTGATTAAAGCTGTTACAGTAAATTTTTATTTTAAAATATCTCAAGAAATTACTACATGTATTTTAAGAATATAATTACTTATTTTTATCAATCTATTAAATAATTAAATAAATAATTGTCTTGTAAAATTTATTGGATTATTCTCGAACAAACGTGCAACAAAATACACGGGTTTCTCCGTTTAGAATAACTATTGATCCATTGTTCATCGATTCAGTCATCTACCTTTGTATGATATATAGAACTACTACATTAGTTTGATTCTTTTCTCTTGCTTTTTTTTTTATAAGTTTCTCTTCCTTTTTAATTAGTAAAAAAACCATTTTGATATTTTATATATATATATAAATATATATATTAGTGGTGTGTCTATGTTTTTATTATGCTGTTGTATTTTATTATGCTAATTAATATTTAATGCTGTTGTATCCATGAGATGATAAGTTAATTTAAATTAACTTTTTACTAAATAAAAGAAAAATAATTTTAAAATATATAAAATAAATACAACATACATGAGTGAATTGCTAATAAAAAAGGATATTCTTATTCTCAAATTTTCATAATGATTTGTTTGAGTTATTTCAATGACATGAGGTATAAAAAAATAATAGAAAGAGAGACATACATTAATATATATTAAATTAAATTTCGAAGTAGTATATATTTGCAAAATTGCATAACAATGAAAGGTGATTTGGTCATGGCTAATCCACAATACGTATAAATCAAACTTCAAAATTAAAAAAAATTATATAAAATGAAAAATTTATACATGATTGAATAAATTAAGATTATACATAACTAAAAAAAGATGATTTTTATGTCAATTAAGTATCTTCAAATTCCATTAATTAATAAAATATTACAATGAACATATAATTTTTTTTCTTTGTATATTCAAAAAAATTTACACAAATAATGTTGACTTCAAATAATAATATAACTTTGTAGGTGGTCATTTACACAAAGTTTGCGAAACAATTAACTGCACCGACTGGCATTTGTCAACGCCATTGTTTATGCAGAAAACTTTCAGTCCGTTGCTTAGTTAACTTTGTGTCATTCTCCTATTGAAGTTTAATTTCGATATATAATTTATGTTGATTTTTAATATAAATTATGAGAAAAGTATTATACTTTACAGGATAAATTATATAATTATTCAATCATAATCTATTATATATATATATATGATAAGTTTGTTAATTTTTTAAATAATTATCTTAAAATAATTTATATGATGATTTGTAATTAAATGATAATGTAAAATTATTTTAAATACATAAATATTAATCTCTACAAATTATTACTATGCATATTAATAAGATAAAACTCTAAATCTAATTAGAGAAGAATATTAGAAATACTTATAAAAAGTTGGTGCTCTTAATTATGCGCTACAACTATCCGAGAATGAATGACCACGTGGACAACCGCGTTCAGCCACATCACTGCACACTACTATGTCTCAAATGAACAATCAAACAGAACTAATTAGTTTGGCAAGGGTCATTGTGATCTTAAGCTTTGTTTGGGAGTTAGGAGGGGAGGGGAATGAAAGAGATTCAAGGGGAAGGAAAGGGAAGAAAAGGGAGGAAAATAAGGGAAGTTCCTTTCTCTTTGTTTGGGAGTTAAAAATATATCAAGAGAGAAAAATAGAGAGTTAATAAGAAATTTTTACAATTTTTTCCTTATTTAAAAAATTAATATATTATATATTTTACACTGATTAGGGTAGGATAGTAATTTTATTAACACTGACTGGTATAATAATAATTTTAGTTACTTTTCCTTCTAAAACCCCCCAAATAGGGGGGACAATAATTTTAAGGCTTTGGAGGATTTCTGAGGAGTTTTGAAAATCCTCAAATCCTTTCCCTCAAAAATTAAAACTCCCAAACAAGGGAATGTCTCTGTATAAACCTTTCCCTTTCCTCTCTTCCCCTCTAAAATCTCTCTCCCAAACAAAGCCTAAGAGAATAATACTGCTAATTCAGAATAGAATTTGAATTAAGGAAAAGGTTCCACCCCAAATATTTTTAATTAATGACGCAGCTGCAACTGCGAAAATGGTTATCCAGTGATTACTTGCTAAGTAAATTCTCACGTGTTATTAGTTTGGAGAATGAGAATGACAGAAAATAGTATATAGATTTAGTATGTATAATGTATAGATATAATCATATAAAGACAACAATAAAGTGACTGTATATATAATTTGATTGATTGTTTCAGAACAGCTAGTATTTTTTTATATTGAATAGAGTAGTATTATATTTACTTATTTTATATTTTATGCTATTTTTAATAAATATATTTAATGTCTTAATATTTAAGAAATAGGAAAAATAATTAAAAATATATTATAGAATAATTTAGAATTATTCATTATTTAAGAAGCTTATCTGTTAAACTCAAGACAAGGATTGGAGAGCTACGTATGAATCTTAGTACCAAAAATTCTTAGGAGTTTACTCAGTTTAGGATATGTCTCAAATACGTTTACACAAATTTATGAAAAATAATAGAGCTATACGCAATTTGTTATTGAATGGTCAAGGTGAAAGGACGTGAATAAATGCGATATTGTAAGATCAGCGATGTTGAGAGGCAAATAACAGAAGCGAGAAAAATAGATAATTTGCGAGACAACTAAAAACGACTGGTAAGAATTATAAATAGTGAAATTCGAGACCCATCAAATATGCCAAAGTGCCAAACTATGCCCTATCTCTTGCCCATTTTGCCACAACTGTTATTTTATATGGGAAAACAAAATATTGCACTTAATTAGGATGTTGATAAACTGTACGTCCACTACTCCAAAATGAAGTAGATTGGTTGGAATGATATAAAAGAAAAATACGAAGAAAAGAATAAAAAATAGAGAAAGAAAGTGATAATAAATAATATGTGATAAAGAAAGGGAAATGAAATGAAAAAATATAAATGTATGATTATAATTTTTCATTAGAACTATCAACATAAATCGCAGTTCATGAGATAATTTGATTTATTATAGGTTATAAATGAGATATTTTTGTGGAATAAAGCTAATCATATTTACATATAGTTAGTTAATCATGCATGACATCAATAATCTCATTATTCTATTAACAACTTATAAAACGAAATTAATCATCATTAAATATTCTAATAATCTCATGACACCATTAATTATATCGACAATTATATATAATTATGTTTACTTATTCTTAATTATCCGTGATGCAAAATTAATCATATTTACAAGGATAGTTCCATTTACCTAAATAGATATTATATGGAAATAACCTAATGGAACATTAATATTTATTTAGGTAAAAAAGAAAAAACGTAATGGAACATTGATCTTTATCCGAGCTCACCCAACTAATGAGTTAAGTCAGAATATTTTATGGTGAATATTCTTGACATTATTTTGGTATGTTGTTTTGTAATAAAAAAATTAATGTATATCTCAATTAATTTATTTTTAAGAGACTTATAATCAAAATATATATATAAGTTAAATATGTTACACATATATTTAGAATCTTATAAAATATAATAAAAAACTATTTATAATCAACTTTACACTAATTAATATTATTTATATAAAACTATATATTGTCAAAAAATATATAAAAATTTGACCCGTTACAAGAATAGTGAAAGACCTTTTTATTTATTATATAGATTCTTTGATGCTAAAAAAAACTAATCTTTACTGTATACTTTTCGTATATAATAAAAAAAAAGTGTCAATGGAAAAGGTATAGACTTTTCTTAATACGTCTTTATTTTTATAAAAGGCTTTATATTTCAAGTCAGTTTTTAATAATTTATAGTTTTCTTTTATTTTTCTAATGTGGATAAATTTTTTTATGGATCAAAAATTACGGGTGTCTCGTAATCTACTAGGTCAAGGATTAATCTCGCTCACGGTACATGATTACCGTTAATCCAAGAAATTTTTGCATATGATATAAATATAATTTTTTTCGCTAAATAGATCATTCTCATTTCATGGAAACACATGTTTAGTATTTATATGATTTTTAATTTTATTGGTGATGATGGACATTATAAGGTGCGAGGGGGTGGGTCTCTTTGAGTAGTGATATAGGGTTGCTATCGTTCTCAACAATATTGTTATTAACCTCACCCACATTTTTAAATTTTCAAAACTATCCTTTTTCACATTGTATAGTAGAATTATACTTCTGATATACAAGTGAGAATGTGAAAAAAAGTTGCACAATGAAAGTATGTTTTGTAGTACAATATGCAACATAATCTTACTTATGTTGTATAAGTGAGGGTGCAAAAAAATTACACAAAGCAACGAAATGAAAACACAATTTCGTTTATTGAATATTGAAATGGAATCATATTTATGTTGAGCACCTCTGCGCACCCCGACTCAAACACCTTTGCTTGACCCCAATGTAGCATTGCGCTGCTGTGTGTGTGTGTGGGGGGGGGGGGGGGACACTCTAATATCCATGATCTTCTACCATCATAAAAAAAGGAGAAGTGTTGTGAATGTCGTCGCATTGAACTCATTGAGAAGGAGAAGTGTCGCGGTGGTGTTTGGACATAATGTAGGGGTGGTTTTGTGGTGGTCACAAGGCTGGAGTCAGGAGCGATGTTGGGGTCTTTGGGTTCAGATCTGGCTTAGGTGGGGTGTGTGCGGTGAGTAGGAATGACAAGGGCATATGTAATGCCTAATTACTACTTGTCTAGTGTGCTGAAATTTTTGTTTGTGCTCATCCCATGAATTCGTAGGTACCCACATATGTAACTACATGTGGATATTTGTAAATCCACAAATACACATGGATATCCATGAATTTTTTTTTTAAAAAAAAATCATTTTATTTATCAAAGCAAAGAAAAATATATAATGCTCAACAACTTTAGGAGAATTAAACTCTTTAAAACACGTTCATTGCTTAACTCCAAAGCATAAATTCAAATAACATCAATCTCTTTAAAACATTAGTTAAAATAAAAATAGTCAATCTAAAACATAAGTCGAATAAAAAACATTAGTTGAATTCCTTAATTTTAAATAATAAAAACAACTTCAACTTCAACTTCTATTCTTCAATTGATATTTAAATCTTCAAACTTTTCAATTGATATTTAAATTTTCAAACTTTTCAATTGATAAATATATATAAGGATATTTTGGTAATTTTATGGGTAGCGGTTATATGCGGTGTAGGTATTATAATATCTACCCCCGTCCCGTTAACTAACTAATAGATGAAATACTCGTATTTGTGAGTAATGGATATGCATTTACATTATTCATTTCATATCCATTGTGGATTTTATCCGCAGATATCCATGGACACCAATTCTTTTGCCATCCCTAAGGGTGAAGAGGTAACAGAGGTGGTTGACAGTGGAATGACTACTTGTGGAGGTGATGAGTTAGGAGAGAAGAAAGTGAACGGACAAAAACATCCTTCTCTTTTTTGGCCGGTTGTGGACGAGGAAGGATTCAAACCCCCGACACCGTAGTTTGTAGCCACGTACTCTAATCCTCTGATCTATAACAATAAACTTGACTATTTTTTTTCATGCTCTAATTGAATACACTTATAGAGTTTACAGATATTTCTTTATCATTAGACAATGGTTACCATTGCTACTAAGATTATTGTCAAGTTATTGAACTTAAATTTATTATTGACTTAGCAACGACATTGCATCATTGCCAAATCAGCAGATTATTAGTTAAATCACACAAACAAAATATATTAAAGATTCTTAAAAAAAATATAACCTACAATTTTATTATAATAATTATTGTAATTTGTAATTTTTTTAAAATTAAGGATGAGCCCTGACACAACAGTAAAAATGTATCTATGTGATCTGATGGTCATGAATTCAAATCCGGACAATGGGATAAGTAGTTAGTAATTTTCTTAAAATTACTTTAAAATGTCAAATAATATTATAACAAATATTATTTTTAAAATTTATTATTATTATGAGATCAAATTATAACAATATTTCCTAAGTTTTTAAGAAATTACGCATAATCCATCATTTTTTTTTATTTTTTAGACTAATTTTCTTTTAAGTTTTAAAACATTACATTAATATCTTTATAATGGAGATAAATATAATGGTTATAAAAATAGAGTTGTGTAATTACACAATATTTTAGGGAATATTATTGCAATTTTCTATTATTATTATTATTATTATTATTATTATTATTATTATTCAACAAAACATGATAAAATATGTTTAATATTATTTTTTAACAAATATTCACTTAATCACGAAATAACATTACTTGCATTGTTTTTATTTTTAAAGTATCCGTTTATATTAAATAATTATTGGAAAGACAAATAAATTAATAAATTAATAACTTGATAATAAATAAAAAATAACAACTAAAGTAACATAAATAATATTCTTTAAAAATAAAAATTCTATAGAATTTCTTAAAAAATTAATTTGAAAAAAGACAGAAAACATTATTCTATGAACCCTTTTTTAGTTTTTAGTCCTAAGAAAGTAAGAAGTCACGGGATAACTACTGAACTTCCTATTTTATGAAAATTATTATTTGAACATTGACTAAACATTTTAGAGTGTTTTTTTCTCTCTCGAAAATTTAGTAATAGTCACATAACACGTTGTTTTTGAAAGAATGGAAAAGAGTTTTCTTAATAATTATAAATTAAAAACTGCTCCCATTAATTTTTTTAGGAATTAAGGTATCTCATATCTAAAATTAAAATTATTAATAATTATAAATTTTAAGGACTATGGCAAAATTTTCATATTATTGAAAATAAGAAAATCAATTAAAATATATTGATACATAAAAGTATTTTACATTATTATTTAATATAAATCATGATATAATTAAAAATAAATAAATTTTCTGATAATTACTTTAAATAAATATCCATATATATAAATAAAGTATTTTTTCTTCATTAATATTATAAAAATCTAATAATGTATAAAAATAAATTCTATAGATAATTATGGCCCACTATAAAGTTCTTAAAATTTATAAAATATCGAGTAAAGGATATTTATGGTCCAATATCCAATGAAGACTTCAGAGGATATATCAGTGCCACGGTATATATTAACCATGAAATATTATTTTAAATTTTAAGAAAAAAGAAACCTTAAAAGGAAAAAAGAAAAAAAGAAGAAGAGGAAGAAGAAATAGTCTTGATAACATTAACATTCCAGATCTGAAACGGAACCTCTTTCTCAGGTTTTGTAAAATCTCATATCTGTTCAAAGCTTTCTTATTCTTCGTATTCATCATACAACACACCAAATCAAAATACCCTTCAGGTAATTTTGCTCTTTTTGTTTTTACGCTGAATCTGTTTGTTGGGACTTCAACGTTTTAATTGGGGTTTCGACCCACTAAGTTGGAGCTCAACACTAAGTTAGTTTCCTTTTGATTTTCATCCATTATCTGTGATTAGGAACACCGATGTCACCAATTTCACAACTTGTGGGTTTTAGTTGGATGTTTTCAAGGGTTTGATTCTAGGGTTACTTATGCAATTTTTGGGGGTTTTGGGAATTTTGGCTCAGTTGAGATCTCTGTGAAACAGGTTTGGAAAATTTTTTGATCTTGAGGTTTATGAGATTTTAACTGTGGAAGAAAGATGGTGGGTGAGAAGTTTTGTGTGAGCGAAGATGACAAGGGTGTGTTGGAGTCTGTGTTGGGTGCAGAGGCTGTTGCATTCTTTATTTCAGCACTTTCCAATAATGTGTTTTCCGGTGTCGTTGCGCCGTCGGCCGGTGCTGACCCGGCTTTCCGGCAGCGGTTGTGCCAGCTTGTTGAGGGTTCCAAGTGGAATTATGCTGTGTTTTGGCAGGTTGCTGGCTTGAAATCCGGTGGTTCAGGCTTGGTTTGGGGTGATGGGCATTGCAGTGATCCCAAAGGGGAGAGGAATGGAGTTGGGATGGAGGATGAGCAGGAGGTGAGAAAGAAGGTGCTGCAGAAGCTTGATGCTTGCTTTGGTGGGTCTCTGTTGAAAGAGGCTAATCATGTGAGATTGGACAGGGTTTCGGATTTGCTCATGTTTTACTTATCCTCGATGTGTTATATATTTGGTTTTGATTCGCCGTGTGGCCCTGGCAGTTCGTTCAAGTCCAGTAAATTGATTTGGGCTTCTGATGCTGCTTGTTGTTTGAACCAATTAGAATCTAGATCGTTTCTAGGGAAATTGGCTGGTCTTCACACTGTTGTTTTTGTTCCTCTGAAGTCTGGGGTGGTAGAGCTTGGTTCGTTTGAAATGGTGCCTGAAGAGCAGGGTGTTGTGGAGATGGTCAGGACAGCATTTGGGGAATCCAGTCCTGGACAGGCAAAGGTGTTTCCAAAGATTTTTGGGCATGAGTTAAGCCTGGGGGATACAAAATCTCAGTCTATAACTATTAGTTTCTCCCCAAAGGTGGAAGAGGATCCGGGTTTCACTTCAGACTCCTATGAAGGTCAAGCACTAGGGGTAAACCATGCTTATGGAAATTCTTCCAATGGGACTTTAGGTGACTGTAATGAAGGAAAATTGTTTCCTCAATTGAATCAAATGATGGCTGGGAATTTTAATGCTCAAGCAAGGGTTCCTTGTCTTGATCTCGGTAATGAAGACTCATCATCAATTCATGCAGATGAGCGGAAGCCCAAAAAAAGAGGTAGAAAACCTGCCAATGGGAGAGAGGAGCCACTGAACCATGTTGAAGCTGAGAGACAAAGACGTGAGAAGCTTAATCAGAGGTTTTATGCCTTGAGAGCTGTTGTCCCCAATATATCTAAAATGGACAAGGCATCTTTGCTTGGTGATGCCATTACCTTTATCACTGATCTGCAGATGAAGATCAAGGTGTTGGAAGCTGAGAAGAACATGGGTAACAATAAGGACCAAAAATTGTCATTGCCAGATATGGATTTTCAGGAAAGAGAGGATGACACAGTTGTGACAGTGAGATGCCCCTTAGATATTCACCCTGTTTCTAATGTTGTTAAAACGTTCAGGGAGCATCAAATTGTGGCTCAAGACTCTAGTGTTTCAACTGCAGATGATAAAATAATTCATACATTCTCCATAAGAACTGAGGGAGGGGAGGCTGCTGCTATACAGTTGAAAGAAAAGCTTGAAGCATCCCTATCCAAAAATTGATAGTCAGATCATATTTGTGTAGCATCTCAATGATATTGTAAACCATGTTAGAAATACTCTGTCTTGTAGGCTAAGTGGCTAACATAATATTGTTCTTAGTGCACTTTGTTTTTACAGTAGTGTACTTTGTTTGTTGTAATTTGTTTTGAAATATGTTCAGGTCATCATAAATGAGCTTAATTATGTACTTAAGTTGATTAATAGTTGAATTTGATATTGATGGATAATATAAGTTGAACTATATTTAATCTATCATCAATCTAAGTATGAAAACTGTCAACATTGGAACTTTATTTTTTGGCTTACTCAGCTGGCAAATTTTGGACCATATGTTGAAACATTTTTTGTGTACTTGATGTTTACATGCTTATTCCTGCTCATGGTTTATAATTAAGACTTCTGAAGTTATCAAGGTTTTTCTGAGAAGGATACCCTTGTGGGAATTCAGTTACAGATTCCAGATCCACCAGCAAAAATTTCATTCATGGTAATGTGAATTTGGGAATGTAGTATTTACATGTTACAAGCTTTTAAAAATTATTCTTGGGAATGTAATAGAAGAGTGTGTGCGTTTCACCAATTAAAAATTTCTTTACGATGGATCTGTTGAGCCTGGCTCAACAGTTTTCGAGAGAATGAACCTCGTTGCCCTTTATGCTTAACTGTAGTTGTGTTAAGTATGCTTTCTGCTTCTGTTATATGCTTATTCTATTTCGTGTTGGGCTCTTTTGTTCTACCTTTTTTTTTTAGCTTCGGTATTGTTTACCTACAAAAGACCAACCTTTTTCTGTCAGCACAAAGAAACCGAACATGTAAGGGTCTTGTTAATGGGGGGCATTTAGGAAACTTACTAAGGAATTAATTATAATTTTTTTTTAAAAAAATCACTTTTAATTTTTCAACTAGTACATAGGCATTGGCTGAAAAAAAAAACAAATTAGTACATAGGCATTGGTTCGCATTTGTCTTGTCAACTTAATATCCGTTACATTGAATGTGCGAGCACGTGGGACGGGCAACGTATGGAAGAGGACAACCTTTTCAACACCATCATCTCACGATAATCTTAAAAGCTAGAGTATCAATATTTTTCTTTCTTTCTTTCTAACAATTAGGTATAAGAGATTTTTTATTTGACATTCAATTAGGAATGTTAAAGTCGACCAATCTTATCATTAGCCTATCAAAAATGGATCGGATAAATTAACCAACCTTCTAATGATGGATTAGAAATCTTGGCCGCCCTGCTTAGGGATCGGTTGGTGGGCTAGTCCGTTAGAAAATGAAAAAATATAAAAAAGAATAATCTTATTTCATAAAATCAACTCAAATAAAGAAATTTAGTTAGAGAACATAAAGTATATCATCTATTTATCTTAAATTTGATTTTAATATAATTTTTTCTATTAGTGTTAGAAAAATTGAATTATAAAATAATATAAAAATAATAAATATGTATTTTGATTTTTGAATAACATTATAAACTTTAAAAAAATAAAAATAACAACCTATAACCTAAACACCCATTAATATATATATATATATATATATATATATATATATATATTAAAAAATATATGTATGGCCGGCCAATCCATTAGTCCGCACTGACTTGCCCTACCTAACCTGGTTGGCTAACTATGGGTACATATATTTTGAAAAAATAAATACTAAGGCACTTGTTATTATACCCCATTTTTGCTAAGTACACACCTGTACCCCCTTTCTATTTCCCAATTTATCCATTATACCCTTTTCCCTTGAAGATGTACACCTCTTTTACTTCCTAAAAATGTATTTATGGAATTAAATATACATATTCCAAAAATATATATATATATATATATATATATATATGGAACTATAATTTATAGTTATAAAGATATACTTCCAGAATAAATATGTCTTTTTAATAAAACATCAATTAGGAATTAAGATCATTGAAGAGAAATACAAAAAAAGAAAATTATTGACAAGATAAACGCTTATCTTGTACTCATGTTTGCTAGTCTTTTTTTTTTATCCTATCATTGGAGTTTTTTTTTAAATCTTATCTAAAATCTTATTTTTTATTTTATCTTTATTATTCTTTAAATCCTAATTTTAAACCATCTTCACCATATATTCATTTTATAATAGTGTTTCATTAACAATATACAATATTTCGTGTTTTCCTTCATGTGACACTATGTTTCAAGGTATGTTTATGATTAACTTCATCTATTATATACCTTAATTGTAAAACAAAGCTTTTGATGATGATTTTTTTTCCTTTAACGACGTTTATTCATTTTCTAATCCAAGTTTACGTCAACGATTTAGGACTCAACCCTAAATGACTCTTAAGTCCTTTAATTGAAGTGTGATTTGGTATTATCATAAATGTCTTTATAGAATAACGTATATCATTCCATAAGTGTATCTCTAGAATTATAAATTATAGTTTCAAAGATATATTTTTGGAATATATATATATATATATATATATATATTTAATTATGGAAATATATTTCCAAAAAACAAAAAGGACATACATTTTTAAGGAAAAATGGTATAATGGATAGTAGGTAGAAAGGTGGTACGGGAGTGTACTTGCAAAAACTGAATGTAAATAACAAGAGCCAAATACTAATAAGTGTTTAGACAACTTAAAACCTAACGCCTATTACATTATTTTTATTTTATAAAATATTTAAGTGGATATGTATTAATTACTTAGATAAAAAAGAGATTAAGAGAATGAAATCCAGATAGTTCTAAGTATAATTCTAAAAAAAACAATTTGTTTTTTTATAGAAAAAAATTGTTGAAAATATTAATCTCACTAATTAAATTAATTAACTAAAGTACTTAATTATTTTGAAACGGTTAAAGTAAAAAAAAAAAAGCTTGAAAGAAAAAGGTATTAAAAATAATATTTACGTTTATGTTCTTTTGCATTATACAAGTTATTTTCATTCTATGAAGATTGTTGTAGATACTTGATGAAAAGTGTACGAGTAAGACTGCTTTCATATGCGATGAATAATTTGATCTATTTTGTTTTCTTCTATTCTACACATTGCTACCTTAACAAGCAGTTTTATTCAATTTTCTTAAAGATGAAGTGCATTAAACGGCTGGAGGAGTAAATTAGATTTGAGTCACGTTCTAGAGAAGTTAACTGGAAAAAAGTGTAAACAAACGTGAAAGGATCAAAATACACGTGACATGGTCCTTATGACGAAATCAACGTTTCATTCCAAACTGATCGTAATTTGAGCGTTCTTTTTCATGAATAAATTGAAATTATAATAATTAGTCATTTCAGTTTCTAAAATTGTTAAAAAGAATTTCTAATCCTTGAAATTAACAACTACTATTAATTATGTTAGTTCCTAATGTTAAGGGTCTATACTTACTCGGGGGATATGATATTGATTTGGTGATAAAAAGGAAATGAATGAAAGGATAGATGGTACGATAAAATTCTCTACTAACAGAAACTTATAAATTATTAATTAATATTTATCAATAAAAAAATTTATACTTAAATTTGACAAAAAAAAAAGTCGAGTATGTGAGAAATTTTCTTCAATTTGAATGGTAGATATATATATTTTTTTTTATTACATTTACTCGGGAGATTAATTCCCTTATTTTTGATGAGTCACTTGGACCAAAGAAGAGAAAAGACTAGATAAAAAAACAACAGTGCCCCTTTCCGAGAAGGTGCAAAATGGCCATGACTCATGTAATGTGAGGACTCTTTACTTTGCTTCTATGTTTACTAAATGGTGTGGTGTGTGGGTTGGGTTATGTTAATGTTTTTTATCTATCACTTGTTTCTTTGATGCTTCCTTATGTTAATTATGAATCCATCAAACATTTTCTCGCTATTTTAAATTTGAATTAATTCCCCTCTCAGTATGACCTGTTTTGCCGTTCCACCCACGAGTCTTGTCTACACTCTAATAGCCCATTCAACTTCAATTCTCTATCATCGTTAATTAAGTCCTTCGGCAAACTTTTAGTTAAAACCTTAAGTGTGTGTATATATATATAAATCTTTCCATCACCAAATAAAAAAGTCACTGATAGATATTGCATGCAGTTTGTGAAGGCCACTGTTATGTACTTTGGTGGTTGGCTGTGTCACCTCTTGTGGCACATCCAATCCTTTATCAGTTAACTTTTAATATATATATATATTTGATTTGCTGTTCAAAAATAAAATGGTTAGATAAAAACACCGGGTTCTAAGATAAATATTAAATAGTTAGAATAAAAGAGAACAGTGTTTTTATTTTTTACTATCAATTTTAACAGGTAAACTGTGTCTTTATTCTAATTAAAAATAATTGTTACGCAGAGACCGATCATGAGTGTATTGAAGGGGGGGCTGAATTTTTTTTTTGCATAATTATTTAAATATTTTAATTCTAATAAATAATTATTTAACAAATAATAAGTTTAAAAGTATTTATTACCAATTTTATGGATAAAATTAGAGATATGATTTACTTTTAATTTTTTTAAGCAAACATCAACTAAAAAATATATTATATACATGTATTTTATTAATTTTAATTTTTTTTATATATACGTACAGAGAGTCCAAAGGCAGAGAGGAGCCAAAATTCCTGCTTGTGCTTCTTGGATCAGTCCATGTTGTTACATAATATCGTGGATTTTAATCTACAATTAATGATCCATGTAATTTAAAGTGTTAATGTGATGATGGTTATATATAAAAGGATAATTAACGAGTTAATTTTAGGATGTGTTTGATTTAGAAAGAGGGAAGAGAAATATGATTTTTTTTTTTTGTGGGAGTTATATTTTTTTAACACTCTATTTTGATTATTATTTTTTATTTCTATCTTCTAAACTAAACATAATATTATTAGAATAAATTATTTTTCTCTTCTCACATTCTCATTTTGTGAAATGTGATTATGGGTAGTGAAGGAATCAGATTTTAAATAAAAACTGACTGTAAAGTAAAAAAAAATTCACTTTTGAGTACGAATTTGTTTTGCAAGAAATATACGAATGAATATGTGGATGATTATTTTTTAAAACTATAAAAAATAAGTAAAAGTTAAAATAAGTACTCTGCATTAACTACGATTGAAAGAATGTAATAATTTTTTTTTTCATATACATGATCACTTAATATATTTTGGAACAATTGATTATTTACATAATTTACTATATCCTTGTTAATTTCCCTGAATATCAGCGCACAAAAACATTGATCTATTAATTTTGAGTGTCATGCATTAACTATTAATCGTTAAACTACTATCATGCGTGAGTTGTCGGTTGTTTCATTGGTCCAAGTCACTGTGTGTTGATTGTTGAATTAATCTTGGTTCCAAATTTTCAACCTTCAAATAAAGAAAAAAACCATTTTCAGTCAGTCAAGCAAACCAGCAATTCCAGCACAGCAGAGGAAACACGAGTCTATACCCATATCTGCTTACCATTTTTCAACCCCGATTCCTATATATATAAACAAATATTGTGAACATATCACATCATCCCCTCAAACCTCACAAAAATATTCATTCTTGTTCTACCAAAAAGGCAAATTAAGTATCCCTTCACAACTTCACTACTACAAATTAAGAGTGAATTTTGTTTTTGTATCATTTATTTATTATATTGAACACGGTCATGGCTTTCCCATACAAGAAGACCTTCCTCATGATTATGCTGGCCATCTTCACCATTTTGTCTCCTCAATTAGGAGCAGCCTGTAGACCATTGATCATCTCGAAAGATAATCAATGGCCGAGGCAAAATAAACCTCTCTTTTGGTCGATTTTACGAGGCCCAGCACCACCATCACACCCGGATCCGACTCATGGTTAATACTAAATATGTTTGAAGTCATGGTAGCTTGATCACCTTGAAAAATCATGGTAGCATTAAAGCCAATCGTAGTGGCACCATGGTTTCAACGTGTACGTAGTATAAGTCAGCTTTGAGTGCACATAGCTCAAGCAGTTATAATTAATTAGCAAAGAATATTAACCAACCCAAAAGCTCTTGATAACTCTTGGAGACAATAAACTATATATGAGTTGTACAAGTTAATTTCAAGTGTTAAATTATTTCCTTTCTTTATTTTTACGTACAACTGAAATTTCATGTACTTTCTTGTATTCTCATGATGCCATTGCAATAATCTTAATGGTATATAGTAATTTTGAAACAAAGTCCAGTTTGTACGTAAGATCGCCCCTCCACGCACGATTTTTATACGTCTAACTGTGATGTTTGAATTTCGAAGTTAAAAAATAAAACATGTAAACAATGGTGTTTTTTATTGACCTTGTATTTGACCAACAATTGCAAGTCAGAGTCAATAGCAAGTGAGTGGTCCAACGGAATATTACTCGGCTAGATTTTTTTTAAAAAAGGATAAAAATTGTCAGATTTTATTTTGTTAGGAGAAAAGAAAAATAATTATTTTCTAGATCACGTATATTTTTTATTTGAGACAAAATTCGTGTTAGAGACGAATAAAATCATTATATATAATATATGGACATGATGACAAAGTCCTTCTTGAAAGAAAAAAAAAATAGGGGGAAGTGGGGAGGCATGGCTGTTCTCTGCTCCGCCACTGCTAGTGATTAATTTAGAACATTTTATATCGGTTGATCCATGTTTTTAATGATAAAAAACTTATAGTTTGGAGCTAGGAAATTAGTCATTATTTTGCATTGATGGTTTTGTTTTGTTAAAAAATTGATAAGGTAAGCTATATATATATCTAGCTAGATTTGCATTAAACTGTTTTTATTTTTTTTTTAAATCTTCAAAATTTAAAAAAAAAATGAAAGTTAGAGAAATAAAACTATAGTTACAAGAATAAAAATATATTTTTCCTTTAAAAATTACAGTTATCTGATTTCTATTATTTTAGTTGTATATTTTTGTTTATCTATTAACTTGATTCCAATATTTAACAATATAATAATGCTAATATGACACTGTACTGCACATCCACGTTAGTACATCTGTGTTAGCACTCTACTAGAGTACTATTTGATCAAAACATATCTGTTTTTTATTATTTAAAAATCAGTAAAATATGTATTAATATATAAATAATGGTACCAGTGATAGCGATATGATTACAAAATATAATGCACAGAGGCATTCAATCAGTTCCGATGATCAACATTTCTGTTAAACTGTATCTCAATTAATATATGAATTAAAATTGCACAATTAAAGTATATAATTAGAGATCAAATTTGAAAAAAATAAAAAACTAAACCCCAGAAATGACGATAATAATAAGAACACTAAAAGTATATAATTAACCATTATTCTTTCACCAAAAAATGGGCAGCTAACATATTTACACTACTTTTGCAGGTTTCATAAGCCAAAGCTATAAATAAATTAAATTACTTTGTACAATAGCTATCTTATCTAAATGGGCCAAAGTGCTAAATTTTTGGGGTTGTGTCTGTTAGCAACATGGTGATATTGATCTAGGCACATTCCTATGAGTTAACTCAAGTCCAGACTTTGGTTACCCCATTTCAAGTTCTTCTTATAAAGTTATTCTAATAGTTCGTTTAGATTTTGGTACCCTACATTATGACTTGGCCAAAAGTCATAAGGGTCGTGCTTTTAATTACATAGTGCAGGTTTGGATACCCGTTAAAACCTGTTCAACATGAAAAATACACTTTTTTAGGCACGAACATAGACACAACATCTTTGTTGCTTTTAAAAATTGTAGGTTATGTTTGACCCGATCGTAATCCAAACACACGCATAATAATTTGTTATTTTTTGAACTAAAGAACAAACATATGCAGTAATTACTGGTTCGTAGGCGTAGGCATTTAATTTTTCTCCCCTTTAACTTTACAGTAAACAATCCTACCATATTATTAAACACGTAACTAAATTTACATGAGATTGTTTTTATTTATTCAAAGGTTTTGAGTTTGAATCTTGAACATACATGTATTTGCTGTATTGAATACTCAAAGAAATTTTTTTATCATGCACAGTGATCTTATTTGGTTTGATCAGGATTTTTGAACACTTGTAAGTTTACAATGAACATAGTGGGTGTTTTGCAGTCCATTTAAGTTACAGTATTTGACTGGTTCAATTAATTAAACTTGGTTCCTGATTTTCAAAACATTCCCGATCAGCCAAGAAAAACTATGGTAGAAATCAACAGACGAGGGACAGGTCAATTCTAATCAGTTCCATCTGCCTAACAACAAAGAACTCAATAATCTCAATCTCTTGTTCCCTTTATCATTAATTAATGTTGCATCTCTTGCTTCCTACCACGAAACATACGTACCTCATTTATATTACAAGTTCACTAATTTATTATGCAAAAGAAGAAAATAGATAGAATTTAATTTTTGTTTTCAATTACTAAATTACAAGGAGAACATGGTCATGGCTTTCTCTTACATGTGTGGAAGACCCTCGTCATAATTCTGCCGATCCTCTTCACCATTTTGGCTGCATCTCCATTATTTGGAGCAGCCTTCAGGCCATTAATCATCGTTACAAGCTTAGATTAATTTAAACATGCACATATCTGAATAACATTTAATTACTAATTAAAATAGAATTTTATCGAACTTTCAAACATACCACTTAGTGGCTAACTTAATTCATTCCCTTCTCTGACCACAGAAAAACAATAAACTTTAATTATTATTGAGGCTTTCTGCAGGGTTGGAGTTATTAGTATTAAAATAGATCAACCCCTATTTTTTTTACTTAATTAATTTTTATACTCACCATATATCATTTCTACTATAATATTTTCCTTCACAATATTAACTATAGCTATTATGTTTATTTATTTCCACTTGGGGTTTATATATCTCACATCAAATTTGCACATTATATTTGAGAATATTTATCTCTTTGATTTTTCTCTTTTTAGTTTGTAATTATTTACATACATCTAAACATATTTCAAAGTCAAAAGAACTACAAATGTCTCAAAATTTTTGTACAAAAAATATTATTCTATCATTTTAGATGCACTATTCTATTCAGTATTCTTTTTATTCATCAATCACTAATATACATTGGTTTACTAAAAATTGATGTGATAGAGTATCAAAACAACATCAGTTATTGACAAACTGATGTAGAATATATACTTTCTACATCGATTCTTTTCAAAACCGATTATAAGTAATATTCTCATCGGCTTTGGTGGGAATCGATGTTGTATGTACAATATCGATTTGGAAGGAACAGATATAGAAAATACCTTTTCCACATCGGTGGTTTTTAGTAACTGATGTTGTTTTGATGTTCTAACATCCGTTTTAGGTATAGAAACATTGTAGATTGTGGTTGGAAGTAACCTATTTTTACGATGGTCATTAATAACTTGATGTTAAAAACACTCTATCTCATAGTGGATATTAATATACGCACTCATACTATTCATGGATAACTCGAATCGGGAACGTCCCTCACTACGTACCCCCGTATTATTCACTTTCCCGTGCCAAATGCCAATATATATTTATTTTTCGTTCAGAAGATTCTAATTACCCTATATTAATCCCCTAGAATAAGTGACCAGTTCTCTTTCGTTAGAGCAACGTATCTTACTTTGCACTATTTTTGGTAATCATGTTCAATCTTCACAATGAGATGACTCAATGGACTCAGTCATTGTCACAACTTAAATAGTGATAGATCTCAAATTGAAATTTTAGACTACTTTTTGGTAGATCTCATAGTGTCACATATGATTAAAAATTTCTCAAGATTTCTTTCATCTTTTTCTTTAATGGTAGATCTCATTTTGAGATCTTAAGGAGAGAGAAAAAAAAAAAGAAAATTTATTTTTTTTTTGAATAATGTGCAGAAGGGATCTTCTACGAGAATCTATCTTTCATGTTGGAGATCTCTTAAACTCCTTTATTGAGAGATCTAATAAAAATCTTAAGCTCAAGATCTTTACTCAAAATATCTTGCACTAAAAATGTTTTAAGTAGACACTTAATTTAAACGTAGCAGTCAAAACAAAATCGTAAAAAGACAATTTCTTTTCTAATAATAAAATGTTCAAATTGAAAACAAATTAACCTTCTGTAATTGTAGATAGGGGAACATCGATCCGTCCATGCAAACCTACCAAATAAAATACCTGATTGGCTTTTGCTTGAAAATAAACACACTCCCAGCTAGATTAAATATTCTTCACGTAAATACTTGAGGTTGATGTGATTAATATAATATGAAAAATGGTTGTTGATATATCCTGTTTGGATAAATTAAGTACTTCTACGTAAGCTCATCTAGGAGAAAAAATGAGATAATTTTTTCACAAAATTTAAATTAATTTATGCCTAAGTTAATTTATAGAAATTCTCATATTATCTTCTTTAAAAAATAATTTTTAACCTTTGCCTAAACTGATTTTTTTATTTATGCAAAATTTTATTTTATTTTATTTTTTCTCCTAGAAGTATATTTTGAAAAAGTTTATCCATACATGCTCACACAGTCACACTCATTAATCGGTACAATGAAAATGAAAAGAAGAGAGATATAGAGAAAAAAATGCAATAAATAAAGTGATATAATAAGAAAATAGAAATGGAATAAAAATGAAAAATAAACTAGAGTGATGTTTTATATGAATGCATATATATTATCATTGTAATAACTAAGATACATTAAATGTTATAACATATACATGCATGTTCTCATGCACGCAAAGACATCAGAAGGTAAGTACATCCAGATATTGAAAGATAATAAGCAAGAGTGCTATTTCTAAAAAAAATACCATTGATTGGTATTTCAATCGAGATACGTTAAGGGAATGTCTTCCGGATCGATCGAAGAGGGAGGTGAAAAGAAGAAGTTTAGTATATCATAGCTGATCGCAGGTTGGATAATCTCCACTTGCCCTGTTGAAACCTCACCCTATGTCAGTCTTGCTCGTCGAATCACGGGCTCAATTTACTCCTCACATTCATTTTTCAGTTGGGAGATCGATTTTACAATGCAATTTATACTAATGTTGGTGAGGGTGTTGAATATTTTGTTAGGACTAGAGGTCTTGTTTCACATGTCTGGGGCGGGGGTTGATACTTTTGCACTGTAAGTAATTATTAAAGGGGTGGACAACAAGTGGTTTTCCTTTATTTATGCAACTCCAGTAACATAAATAAGGACTAACCATATTATTTGTTGGGGCTCATTACTTTGTAATGTGTTGCACTAGGAACTACTGATAGGGCTGTCAGGAATTTATTAAATGGGGACTGATTTTTTTTAATTATTTAAGTATATAACCTCAAATAAATACATAAATATTTAATAAATAAGGAGTTTTATAAAATTATTTATTAGTTTTACACATAAATTTAAAATTAATTTTTATTCCAAATGATAAAAAAAGAAGTACATGTATTTATACTAATTTTTAATTTTAAAAGTTTTGTAAAACTTTTTGGTTTTACATGTTGAATAACAATTAAACAGGACGAATAATAAAATCTCACAATCAAAAAAAAAATTCATTAATTCATCAAATTTTATAACAACTATATATATATAAATATATTTATAATATAATGTTACTAATTAGATATATAGATAGATTGGAATACTTTCTAGGTAGGTTTGTGTTTGGCGTCGGAGTTACTTTATTTTGATTCGTTCAATTTAATATATCTCTTTCTCTTTGTAATTTCAATTTCAACCTTCAAAGGTGCATGCCGAGTCAATTAAGCCATAGGTTTTCTTTTACACCAAAAAGAGAAAGGTCAAGGTCACAACACCCTATATATATTTGCATGTGATTCAGCTTCCTTCACTAAATTCACATCACAATCTCTCATTTTGTGTTTTCCCATTTCAAGACACCAAAACACATACAAATCAATTTGTGAAAGTACACACACACACATATATATATATATATATATATATATATATATATACACAAAAGAGCATTTCAATTCGTTACAAAGAGACATGTCATTCTCTTACGGTTACAGAAACCTTTTCATAGTTTTGCTTATGATCATGTTGACCATTTTGGTTGTGTCTCCTCAATTTGGAGCAGCATTCAGACCATTATTATTACAGGACGAACTGTTGCTAAAGCTTCCAAAAGGCACTCCGGTTGTATCAAGTCCTGATCGAATTCATACGTGAAATGAACAAGCCTGCATGCATGCGTCGTTCATGCACAGCTATATTCTGCAACTTATATTATGTCCTTCGATCTTACAGCATATACAAATTAGTAATGTAAACACTTATTTAATTTTCTTTTTTTTTTAGTTGTGTTTACTCGCAAAAATGGACTAGGTAACCTTGGAAATCATTATATATATATAAACAGGGCATCATAGATACCCATGTATACAAGAATACATCATCATGCTAAACATGATTCTATCTCAATCCAGCCATGGTTATATCATATTTAACACATAAAGAGTGAAAATATTTAATAATTATGTTGGTTTTGTATATATGGAGGCAAGCTTGCTTATGCTCTTGCTAAGATGACTCCATCTTATTAGTGATCTCCATAGTTTTCAATAAATTCCTCTTTGTATTTCTCATTTGGTTATTAATGAAATGATATAATTAAATATCTTTCTATAAAAAAAAACTCTTAAGATACGTTGTGGCTTTATGACGCAACTCGCTTATCATTTTTTCCAAGAAGTCATAGTCGTCCCTGTTTTGTGTACCATATTTTTGTCTCAAACACTGATTTTCAACCAAGTTATATATCCATGCAAAGGTAACAGAATAAGGGGAATAAGCAGAAGGGGGACTTAGAAAAGAGAATTTTACCATTTGCCAATTTTGCGTAATAACAGCGGCATCCATCACACAATTAAATTATAGTTAGGTGCTTCACATGTGAATTAATTGAGTATTGATCCCTCCCCACCACACAATATTTTATCATATTAACTTCATTTAATAGCTTTATTTATTAATTTAAAATTTTATAAAAGTATAATAATATACCAAATTTATTTACGTAAAAATTAATCTTATACTTTATTTTAAGATATTAATTTACTTTATTTATTAGAGCATCTGTCTTCTTCACAGTCAATGGAAAACCATCCTATCTTGTAGAATGACTATAAACAACAAATTTTTTCTTTGATTATTCTTGAATATTTAATATATATATTCACAAGATTGACTTGATTTTGAGATTATGGATTAAGTTTGAAACAATCCCGTATCAATTAATTCCTACAATCAATCAGTGCTGGATCTAAATCCTGAGTGAGTAGGGACAATTTATTTTAAAAAATAAAAATTGATAATAGTAAATTCAAATATTAAAATTAAAAAGTATAAAATATGAAAATATAAAAACTTGAGAGTAGTGGATTCAAATATATAAAATTAGGAGGGTAAAATATAAAAATATTAGATAATTATATATAATTTTAGAATAAATACTAATGATTTTATTGAAATAAGGGGTTGCATTTGCCCACCCTCACTTCCAAATAGGTTTGCCGCTGTCCTCAATGCTATACTTTCTTATTATAAAACACTTTGGACATAATAGTATGCATAAAAAACTATTTAATGCAGTTAATTTTATTGATTTTTTCTTAAATACAATTAAAGTACCCTTTTTCTCTTATGACTATATCAATAATCATTAACTTGTTATGGATTATGTAAAAATATTAGTAAAGTTTAAGAGTATTATGCACCACTATGAATAAAAAAATACAAATATTTCCACCAATATCAAATATAAGAAAAAATATGTCACGCTAATTAAGAAAATTAGTTAATCATATTTAATTACATCAACTTTAATTAAACATATTTTTTTTTAACTTATCGTTTATTGAAACATGATATCAAGAATAAGAAAGAGATATTAAAATCCGTACCTTAAATGAATAAAGGATAGTTTAGAGATAATAACATTAAATAAAATAAAATAAATTAGAAT
>PYAF01002242.1:1266127-1294656 GCA_007407185.1 Glycine tomentella
ATCTTGTTTATATAATATTTGAACTTATATTTTCTTTGGTGTATTCGAGATAACATTTTTTGTGTGTATATTTGAATTTATCATTTAATATATATAATGCTTTATAATTTCCCAATGATTAAGAGAAAAATGAGTTAATTTAAAAAGTAGGAACTGTACTTGCTAATTAATTTTAAAATAATAGTATTATTTTTCTATTTTGTATAAGAAAAAGACAAGCTTAAAATGAAAATATAATAAATTTAGGTATTCATTAATTAGAAATATAAGCACTAATATTATTATCCCCATAATAATATAATTAATAAAAATAAGAATATAAGATGAGTTATATATAATTCCCCGCTTATTCCATTCATATCCAAATAGTTACTATAAACTAAGTATACAAGGAGATAAAATTTGGACATGAAACTTTCTTGGCAATTACTTTATTTTGATTCGTTCAATTTAATATATACGATCTCTTTGTAGTTTCAATTTCAACCTTCAAAGGTGGATGCCGAGTCAAGCCAAAAGTTTTCTTTTAAACCGAAAAACAGACAAGTCAAGGCACAACTCCCGCGTGAATCCCATGTATATATGTGCATGTGATTCTGCTTCTTTCACCATATTCACATCGCAATCTCTCATTTTCTCTACCAATTATTCCCCATTTCCCCGATTTCAAGACACCAAATTAAACACCATTTAATTTGTGAAAGTATACATACAAAGAGCATATATTTCAATATTCTTGTTACGTAGAGACATGTCTTTCTCTTACAGTTACAGGAACCTCTTCATAGTTGTGCTTATGATCATGTTGGCCTTTTTGGTCGTGTCTCCTCATTTTGGAGCAGCGTGCAGGCCATTATTAAAGGACGAACTGTTGCTGAAGCTTCAAAAAGGAACTCCGGTTGTATCAAGTCCTGATCCAATTCATACGTGAAATGAACAATCCTGCATGCTGCATGCATCGTCCATGCACAGCTAATTAACTTTTTTGCATTGTCCATTCTAATTCCAGAAATTAAGTCCTTCTTACAGCAGTTACAAATTACTATATGTAGACTCTTACTGTATTTGATTTTCTTTTTGCTTGGGTTTAATTACTCGGACGGAAATAATGATATATACATGGAGTATGGACATTTTTCTCCCACAAATTAACATTTTATTAGTACCTATCATTTATCTTTAGAGTACTACTATTTAGTAGTAATTGTAAATGCACAGACTAACAAATATTATTAGGTATAGGTTGTTATTGTTTCAAATAATTATAAACTTAATAAAAAAAGATAAAGTGATTTTTTTAATGAAAAACAGTTGTTCGTGTTATTAATATGAAATTAGTTTCGTATTAATTTTTTTTCTTTCTATTTATCTCTTCTCATCAAAGCATATAATTTATAATAGTTACATTTTTCTTTCTTGTCTTTTGTATATATTTCTAGGTGATAGGTGCAGTAAAAAACAAGAATAGAGGTGCATACATTTTTTTTTTTTTTTTACTGAAAAAAGACATTACGAATATCATAATCTTAATTATTTATACCAAGGATGACCAAGGGAGGATCGGGACGGGTCTATCCTTGTCCTTATCCTATCTTAAATACCGATTGGATCCTTTTTTTTTAAAAATTCGAACCCGACCTAATTAAGATTCAAAATAGATGAAATAAAATTGCAGGTCAATATAACTTTTTAACATAATAAATCAATCTTTATATATATATATATAAATCGTAGAATAAGAAGTATATATAAACTTTAATTAAAGTATATTTTATAATATATATTTTTAAATAAATAGTTTTAATATAAACATAATATTATATTATAAGTATCTATTAAATAAAAAATATTATTAATATATAGTTATTCAAAAAATTATACTTGTTTAAGAGAATATTAATATTAAACTGGGTTCAGCAAGAAAAAAATAATAATACTAAACTAGGTTTAAACAACTCGAATCTGTCCTAATTAGAAAATGCACCAAACCAATTTTTAAAAATTGAACTCATATCGATCATGGATGATAATAAAATGTAAACCAAAATAGATCGATCATGCAAGAATACGTATAAATGTGGTTGACAATTATGATTGAATTGAGTGATTTTTTTTTATAAACTAGGTTGATATTTCCATCCTTTCTTTAAGTCGTAATGCGACTCTCAAAAAATAAAAGCATGTTGCTCCAAATTGGGAAGCAACCAAAATGGTGAAGACGTACGACTATATTAAGGAAGTTGAAATAACAAACCTGAGGCCGAGACTTCAGCAGTAGAAGATGAAGTCCAAGGGTCCCAAATCCCTATTAGATTTGATCAAATCAACAATTTTATCACCTTTTATTCTAATATATTCTAGTCATACATATATATATATAATTATTAATTACCTCCCCTAAAAGAGAAAAATAGTTCACACTGTCGATTAACTTCATGGACATAAATTAAGCTATAGTTCACACACACTGATATTAGTATTTGGGGAAAAAATTGTAAATCCTTGAGTGTGTGAACATCATTTATACGACTCGCTTTAATAGCAGTTCAAAAACGTTCTCCGACCCTTTGTCACAAATTGAACATGATATATCATATAAGATACGAGTTATAATTCTCTCTGCTCATGGCCACTCCTATTCAAATGGTTATTATTTACTAACTAAAACGAAGAAACGATTTCGGAAACAGCTTCTTTCTTGGCTGGTAGGTGTTTTGTGTCCGAGTTACTTAATTTTGATTCGTTCAATATAATCCGATATCCCCTTCTAGTTTCAATTTCAACATTCAAAGTGCATGCTTAGTCAAAGCCAGATGCCAAAGGTTTTCTTTTAAACTAAAAAATAGCGACACACATTACATAGGTCAAGACGCAGCACTGGGGTGAACCCTATATATATGTGTGCATGTGATTCTGCTTTCTCCACAACATTCACAACATCACAATCTCTCATTTTCTGTTTCCTCATTTCAAGACAGCATAACACAACTTAATTTGTACGTGAAAGTACATATAAATTAAAGAACGTTTCAATTCGTTATTACATATATACAGACATGTCTTTCTCTTACGGTTTCAGAAGGATCCTCTTCATGGTTCTGCTTATGATGATCATATTGGCCTTTTTGTTGGTTTTGTCTACAATATTTGGAGCAATGTGCAGGCCATTACAGGACGAACCGTTGCTGAAGCTTCCAAGAGGCCCTCGGAGAATTCAAGTCCCGATCCAATTCATACATGAAATACGGACAAACTTGCGTACATGCACAACTAATTCTAATGCTATAAACTATGTACTATATAGTTTCTTACAAGTTGCAACAGTTACAAATATATGTATAAACTTTTATTTTTCTTTTGGGATTTACTAGATGGGAACAGCCTTAGAAAAAAATGCATGATTTTCCTAGCTAGGTATTTTCTTCTAGAACTAGGTATTTCTTTTAAGTCGTAAGACTATATTTAGTGATAGATTCTAAATTGGGATCTTAGATCACTTTTTGGTGGATCCCATAGTGTCACGTAAGATTGAATATCTTTCAAGATCTCTTCCATTTTTTTCTTTAATGGTAGATCTTATTTTAAGATCTTAGGAAGAGAGAGGAAGAAATTGTTCTTTTTGAACAATGTGTAGATCTTGAGGATTCTTTTACTAGATCTCATTCTCTATGTTGGAGATATTTTCACCTCCTTTATTGAGAGATCTAGTGAAGATCAAATATTGAGCTCAAGATCTTTGTTCAAGATCTAACACTAAAGACACTTAATACGACTCTCTGAATATAAAAACATGTAGATCCAAATTCAGAAAAGGACCAACAAAATGGTGAAGATCATAGTTAAACAATCTGAGATAACAAAAACCTGAGATTGACTAAGCCTCCAAGGCTCCCAAGATTTGTTCAAAGAACAACCTTATCACCTTTCTAATCCTGTTTATAGTCATGTATATTTCATATTTCGTGTATATCTCTTAGCTAATTAATTAACCATATGTAGTTATCTCATGCTCTATCAATTTTCCATATATATGCACCAATATTAAGTATGCCATTTTTTTAAGTGAACTGATACAAAGAAAGAAATCAATTGTATATAAGTAATTAATTAATAATCAGGAGGAGACAAAGTTATAATTGAAAAGATAGTAATTAATGTTATATTAAGTTTTTAAAAAGATAGATACGCTAAGAACACCCATTTTCTTCTAAAAATTGACAAAAAAGAATAAGCATAGGCAATATTATATAATATAACTAGCCTTTATTGAATCTTGAAAACTACGTACCCCTTTATTTTGAAAAAAAAGTATAATCCTAGAATATTTTATAAGGATTAATTAAGAAAAATATATGTTCTGAAAAAATAACCATAAAATTATTATTTTTCTTGGAATATGCCATTAATATAATATTTTTATCATTTATAAAAGAATAGTTATTAAACACTAGTTTAGAGAGAGAAAAATGAATTTGAAAAGATAACAAGTATTTGTTTTTTTTTTTTTGTTAAAAAGGAGATAATAAGTATTTGCTGATATTTTAAAATGAAAACCAATGATATTGGTCGATATATTTTCGTTTTGCTTTTTTGCAGGCTAACCACTTGTTCCTTTCTTATATCTTTTCCACCCAAATTTGGGTGAAGGCTTTTGATTGACTGGGTTTCTCTTTTGTCTTGCCCTCTTCATACATATAGCTTTTTTTTAATCTATTTTGGTCAATTGACACTTGGAATAAAACAGAGGATTTTTTTCCTTTTTAGTTTGACATGCGGTTGTTTGATCCTTATGCTTGTTGAGGAATGATATAGTGTTTAATGAATGGAAGTCTGATTTGATATAGCTACTTTAGATTTAATTTAAAGTTAGATCGATCTTGGCTAGGGGTTAAAGGAGAGAGCAATTAATATTTTTGTTTTCAGATTGGTGCATTGATCGTTTTTCTTGTATTCTTCAAGCCTCAAAAGCTTTAATGCTTTAACTTTGTAAAAAGGTTAGAGTACCGGTTCCTTATACTCTATTTCAATATATTTCTTTGCTTATAAAAAAAAAAACTTGTTATAGGCTCGTTTTATTGTGAATTATTTGTTGTTTAAACTAATATAAACAAATAATTAAGAAAAGTATTGATTATATTAATTATAATAAAATACATAATTTTCGATTGTATAAAATGATAACACTCACTAAAAAATAAATAATAATATTTATTAAAATACACTTACTAAAAAGTTAGAATTTATATAATTATGAATTAAACTATTTATGTAATATATGGATTTGCCCAAAATTTTTGGAATTCATTTATTTCTTGCAGGGGTGACTTGTTTTGGTTTTAATGTATTTCATGTAAGAGGATTGTATAACAGGGAATATGGGAAAAAAATCATAATACTTTTTATTTTATAAAATGATAACTTAAAAGAAAACAAAGCAAAACATCTAAAAATGTAAGTTGAAAATGAGGGAATAATACGTTCTTACCTATACATATATACGAACGCATTCAATAATATGAATAATACAAACTTGTGTGATAAATTTTTTTAATAGAAAATCATTTATATAATTTAATTAATGTAAGTTTGTTAATTAATTTAGTTTAAAGGTAATTATATTATATATAAACATATTTGATGAATTAAATTGTCAGTGATTTGTACGTATAAAATAGCAGGTGTTATTCTATGTGGATACGTCAGCATGCAACAAGACGTGTGAGTGTGATATGTGTGATTCAATATCGGTGGATTAGCATGCAATATAGAGCATGGGAACAAATCAACGATTATCGTTTGACTTTCGGATTTTGAAATCAAGAAAAAAGGTTTTCTTTTCAACGGGCGGGGAGAAATATTTAATTATATTTTAGTTAATTTCCGTCCCTTACTACGGTTTAATTGGTTGAAAAGCCATAATCAATGCGTGGTTCGGGGGATTTAGAATTAATTATGTATAATAAAATGGAAACATAAGTATAGTGTTTGAGTTTATCAGCCATTTTAACGTATAAATAATGGTATACTTATCTACACAAGTCGTTTTCATGTTTGGTGTCTAAGGTTTTTGAGTATTTGAATTTTGATTCGTTCAATTCTTAATTCAACCTTCAAGTTCAAAACCGTGCATATTGCCGAGTCAAGCAAAACGAGTTTTTAAAAACCACTGGAGGTTTCTGTCTTGACACAAGTGCAAAACTAATATATATATATATATATATATATATATATATATGCATGATTCCACCACCATCCCCACCTAAAACCTTCAGCATCAGTTCTAGCAAAGAAACTTGTTTAAAATTAAAGAGGCACATTGTAAGTTATTTAGACGTGCATATTCATAAATTGAAGAGCATTAATTGTTATTTTTATTTGGTTGCATTATAGTGAGATAACGGGCATGGCTAATTTCTCTAGGAGGATCCTCTTCATGGTTCTAGCGATCATCTTCATTATTATGGTTGCTTTTTCTCAACGTGGAGAAGGTTGCAGGCCTTTGCATGACGATGAACAAGGTTCTGGGGAATTTGATGGGCTTTTGTTGCAATTCCTTCCACGTGGTCCTTTGAAGCCTTCAGCACCCGATCCAATTCACCCCTAAACCTAGGTTGCGATTCTTTCCTACCTTTCTGGCCAATACATTCTTTTAACTAATTCGTAGATGTTTCAATAATATTGATCACTCATGCAACTGTTATATATTTTCCCTAACAAAGATTCTTTTGTTCGGATTTATTCTTTCGATGATAAGTTCACATTTTGAATATGTAATAAAATCTTTACCTAATAAGCATGTGATATTGATTCAAACTCCCGTGTATTCCTCCAAGCGTTCTATTCTCAATTTCTATATTTTGATCTTAAATTACTTCTTTTGATTTGATTGTTTTTCTATTACAAATTAATGAAGCTTAAAGCCAATGTCAATTTTGCATGCATTAAAAAGGGGATCATTCTTATTCTCACTTTAGAGTGTATATAAAGCAGTGAGTTATTTTTATTGTCCTAATTAATATTTTAATGGTTGAGATCTTTAGAATTTATTAATATTAATAATAAAATAGCATCACTCACTGCTCCACACTACGTATTTCATCCCATGGAGCATCGTTTAAACAGGACACTGAAAAATTAACTAACTATTAGGATGCTAAAGAATCAAGCTCAGCAACGTAAGTGCAAGAAAAGAATCATAGTATAGTATCATCAACAGCTATATAGAAAGAGACTTAACCAAATTGAAAACCTCAGCATATTCCCAAAAATACATACAACCGCAACTTTTTCTTCCAACTTCAACAAGAACTGCAAGCTTCAGATTAATAAAGCCCACAAGAAGTTTTCAAGAATCCAATGATATTGATATCACTTCGTATTCTGAGCCCACTTAATCCGCAGCATTGCAAAATAGCACACATGATCAAGCATATCCGATCCAGTGCATCAACTTCCAAATTTTATAATCAAGTGATTTGGCAAAAAGTTAATCAATCCCAAAATAGTGTTTCTGTTGCAATCTTACAAAATAGTTACTGGAATTTGGGGTTTTCTGTTGCGAAATCAGAAACTAAAAATCGAAACGAAGATGAACAAAATAAGAGAATCACCCAGAAAGTGCAAGAAACTGATATGCGATTAAGGAACAGAAAAAATGAAAGACTTATGGAGTAGGAAGGACATGCAAGCGGTTTGATGAGAGTGTTACATGTGCATGTGGAAAGTGGGGGATGGAAGAAATGCACAATGTTAGTTTTTTTGTTAGCCGGAAATCAAACCCACGACCTTTTCTTCTCTTCCTTCTTCTTTTACTACCCAATCAATTTTATAATTCACTCCACTGACGCTTAGGTATGAACTCTACAAAAAGTGTTGTATAGGGGAGGTTAGGAGGTGGGAGCTCACTAGGACAAGATCATGATTCCAATGGGAACTACCAATTCCACAGGAACTGATCACATCTGAACTGCATAACATCCAACTTGTACAACATGAATATGATAAATTAAATTAATGGGTTTGGCCAAGGGATTCGGTAGGTGACTTTGGGGAACCAACAATGTGCTGAAACAAAAAATTTCAAGTGCTTGTGGATCAAAGTCCTTTGTTCCAACTGATGTGAGGGTCTTCGTTGGCACTTAGATTCTTGATAAATTACTTTCAAAGGCTAGTATTAATTAAAAGACACAACATTGCTATAGAAAGGGAGACATGCATATGTGAGTTTTGTCAGGAGGAGGATGAAACTGTCACACTTATTCTTCAGGTGCAGATTTTCAACACTCATTTGGAACAAGTGCTATCATTTTCAACATTCAGAACCCACAAACCACACACACACACACACACACACACACACACACACACACACATATATATATAAATACAAACATCACTGTGGTTGGTTGGGAAATAGAAATTAAAGAATATGCTGTGGAATGTTGTATGGTTTTCCACAGTATGGACATTGTGGAGCCATATGAATGATATTGATTTTAATTAAGGAGCATCGTGTGGACATTGATTCTATCATGGAGTTGGTTAAATTGTCTTAGATTCAAGGTTCTTGATTTCCTTCTTTTCTCTTGGTTTGCATTGTTGTTGAGAAGCGCACATATTCTTCTTTTTGTTCCTTCTCGATCTTCCTCTTCTTCCACCATTTCTAGGGTTTTGCTTTGTTTACCAATGCATGTGGTTTCTCTTCTCTTCACGGTAAAACGCCCTTTCTTCTCTCAATCTTGCTTTCCTTATCTCCCTCTGCTCCTATTTCCCACAGCGGTGACGTCGTTTCGATTCGTCACCCGCGGATTTCGCAATTCCGATGCTAAAGATGATGGATATATTGGGTTGTTTCGTAAAATAGGATTGGGGAAATATGCGGATGATTTTGAAATTCACCTTGTTTTGGAACAATTTTAGGTTTTAGTTAAGGGGGAATTGAGTGTTGTTTACTGTGATTTTTTTTATAAGAGCTGAAATTGTTTGGTTTGAAATTGAATTTTTTTTAGAGTTTTTTGTTGATATTTGGAGATTTTGTTTTCTTATGAGGGTTTATGAACATTTGGTTGCAGATTTTGGGGTCGAAGCTTGAAGTTTGACCTAGATCAAGGATGAGATTTTATGCATAAGGGCATTTTGAAGCTGAAGAACATTCTACAAAGGGCTTCGTGAGCCTCAATTCAGTTCGGAGGACTCAATGAGAATGACAGTGAAAAATTTGCGAACTTATCAATGATTAGATGTTGATGACGTAATATTTCATTTATCACATTATCACTTTACATTATGAGACTAAGAATGATGCACTCTTAAAGAATGACAGTGAAAAATTTGCGAACTTATCAATGATTAGATGTTGATGACGTAATATTTCATTTATCACATTATCACTTCACATTATGGGACTAAGAACATAGATTAAAGTTAAACATATAAAATGTTTAATACTTAGATTATTAATTTTTCAGATATAAAAAATATATTTAAGTCTAAAAATAAAAAACTTACCAACTAATCTTAAAATAAGCAAATTTGTATTGGAGAGGTTCTAATTGGTCAGAGTTAAGATGCTTGATGTTATACTCTCATTTAAATAATAATCATTAAATTTTGGTTATAAATGAATAAAGGTGATATTTATTACTATTTAACCCGTTTTACAAACTTTTCCAACGTGTGTTTCTAAAGGTATGGTTGGTACCCGCGAAGTCCATGCGGCTCGAAGAGGAGAAGAGAGGGAAGAATGCGAGTCCACAAGCATGGCGATTTTGCAGGGCCTCACTTCGGACATTTCCTCCTTCATTCGCGCAACATAAAGACGAACAAAACTCTTGCTTTCCGTTCATCTCTCATTTCCTCCTCTTCTCATCTCATTCTCCAGAAAACCGAATTCCGATCTGTTAAGCACGTCGAAAACGTGCGCGCGCTCCGTCGAGTTGAATTTCAATCGATGATTTCACCCACGCCGTTGGAAAATGCGCGCACCTAGTTCCGGTTCTCTTTGCATGTGACTCCTATTCAGCCAAGGCTCATATTCTCAGAATAATGGTACCGTTCTCGCTTATTATAATTTGAGTGAGTGATTGATTTTTGCAGATTTGAATCTTTGCCAATAGTTGTGTTGTGGTGACTGAGAGTGGCTGAGATGTTTGATTGGACCTACATTGAGTCATATTTTGTATACTGATATTTTGACTGAGATGCTATTTTGAATGAAGAATGCGAAGGAGAGTGCATTTTTAGAGTCCAATGTATGTTATGCTAATAATGATTATTTGTTTTGGTTACCGATAAAAAATTGATAAGGTCATCACTCATCAGTCTCAAGATAGGTTTCGTATGTATCTCGACTCTCGAGTCTCGGCAACTAGTCGAGAGTCGGGACTTAAATATCCTTCTTTCCATTAACTAGATATGAATATTTTGTCAAGAGCTATAGAGGTCTAAAATCATGATTTAGGTAATTAAAGAATGAGTTGGGAGGAGCGGGAGGTGTGAATGGAAAAAGAAAAATTAGGTTTGTGAATGGAATTTTTGCCATCCACAGCAACAGCAGGGCATTAAGATGGATTGGGTGCCATGATTATGCCCACATTAGCACATTCTGTGTGTGTGTGTGTCTATTCAGAATATTGAATTTTGATTTGCTTTTTAAGACTAGTGCTATGTTAGTGAATCTGAGAGTGATTCCTACTAGATGTGAGAGTATTATTTGAAGGAAATATCCTTATCCTATTCAAACATTCATTAGATAAACAAATGAAAATTTAGGGGTTATAAAGTAAATAAAAAAAATGCAATGACCTCAATAAATAATCACGTCCACATTTTCTCTGTTTTTTCATTTTCCTTGGTTATTACTTCAACACATTTTCTTTTCAATGTGGTGTTTTAAACTTAATGGAGTGAGATATAGATTGGCGAAAGATGTGTTTTAGGACGGAATGGAGAAAAGTTATAAGCTTGGTGGAGGGTTAAACCTGTTATTATCTCTATGTTCCAGATGGTCCCTTTTTAGTTCCTTTCCTCTTTATTTTTCCCCTCCTTCTTTCACCCTTCTTTTCTTTTATCTTATTTTCTTTTCTTGTCTTATTTCTCCTTTTTTTTTTCAACTTCTTCGTATCTATTATTGGGTTCATTTACCACTAACTCCAATTAACTTGGGTTAAAGGTGTTGTTGATGTTGATGATGTACTAAATGCTCAAATATGTCTGCAGTCTCCACACGTCAAAGGACTATAGCATAAACAATAAAATAAGCTTAAAAACCCATATACCCTGGAGCAGATAGTGTTGTTTCTGATATCACATGTTCCTTATGATAGCTACTTCAGAGTTCAGACACAGCAAATTGACCCTCTTTTACTCAGTTGGGGATTTACCTTCATATGTTGATTGATACTGATAAAACACTGGAAGGTTCTTCAAAGTCAACTAAATCGAATGATATACAGATTGCTTCTGTAAATAATTGATCAATCATCTTGGAATTTTGTATATTTTTCTTGGTTCTACATAGTTTCCTTGCCAAGAAATAGAAACATTATTGTTTAATGTTTTAAATATGTTGTAGTCAAGAACTTTCTTAATGCTTTTTGATTTTAAATGATACAGGGGATTCCAGAAAATATTGTTGCTGGTTCTCATGTTTGGGTTGGAGATCCAGAACTAGTTTGGATTGATGGAGTGGTACTGAATATTAATGGTGAAGAAGCAGAAATTCAAACTAGTAATGAGAAGAAGGTAAAATGAGACGTTTTATAAGTCACAACCTTTTAATCTTATGTTTCTAATTATCTCTAGTTCCACTTTGTGAAGTTCAAGTTTTAAAGGATTCTCGATATTTCAACTTCCTTCATTTTGTGTTTTTGACATGTTGTTTATTCTTTTAAGAAACATATATATTTGCAATGATTTTTTAGGAGGATCTTTCCCTTAAAATACTTAGCAAAGGGTACGCTAGAAAACTTTAATATATGTAAAATAAGGTCTCTTTTAACATTTTCTGTCAACATCTTAAGTGCATGACGTCATTAATCCTTATTTATAAAAGAAAGACTTAAGTTACATGATAACTTTTTTCTGTTCTTATGGAATATAAGGATCTTACTAGTTAATTCGCACATCCTATTTAAGAGGGATAGAGAAATGGGTGATTTTTTTTCCTTCATTTTCCAGTTGACTAGCATCTATGGTTTATAGTGCCCTCCTCAAGTTTCTAATATATTTTCTTTTCTCTAGTCCTTCTCTTTGTGTGAAACAGTTAGTTTCAGAGCCTTAGAAAGGTACAAGGGGATGGCTTAAACAGCGCAAGAAAGAAACGAAATTCTAAGCTGTTGCCCCATTGTTATATTAGTTACCAATGATTTGAGAAAGAATACAGAGACAGGCTGTCTCGTATTTGAAATGCTTAACATTTCATTTTCTACCTCTATTAGAAATGTGGTTGATTTTAGCTATGAGAAATACATATCCAAGGACTTTGAAAACATTGTGTTTATGCGACTCAGAATTATGTCACTTCTTATTTCTTACAAGTCTATAAAAATGCAAACAAAGTTCTTTGGAGACATCTGTTTAATTACTTATTTCTGTCAACAGACACTATGCCTAATGAGACTAAGAATGCAACTGATTTTACATTACTTAGCAACATTGCTGCACACACATGTGCTCATGTAAGCTGGACTAATTATCTTCTATTCTGTTTCCATATCACTAGGTTGTTTCCCGTTTGTCTAAATTATATCCCATGGATATGGAAGCGCCTACTGATGGGGTTGATGACATGACCAAGCTTGCTTATTTGCATGAGCCAGGAGTGCTGCATAATTTGGAAACCAGATACATGATGAATGAAATATATGTAAGATTGCCTCCCACATTCAGTTTGAAATTAGTTAGTGTTCACCTTTATGGAAGACAAAAACTTAAACTGCAGCTATGTATGGATATCTCTTATAATAATTTGATATCATGGCAGACTTATACTGGGAATATTCTCATTGCAATCAATCCCTTCCAAAATCTTTCACACCTGTATGATACTAATGTGATGCAAAGATACAAGGGAGCAACGATTGGAAGCTTGGGCCCACATGTTTTTGCTATTGCTGAAGCAGCATATAGGTGAGTTTGCCCTTCTTTTACTTTTATGTTTTTATAATGGTATTCTTATTGCTGACTGGTTGTTTAAATTAGGGCAATGATTAATGAGGAAAAAAACAACTCAATTCTGGTTAGTGGTGAGAGTGGTGCTGGTAAGACAGAAACCACCAAAATGCTTATGCAGTACCTGGCATATTTGGGTGGTAACACTGCATCTGAAGGACGTACTGTTGAAAAACAAGTTCTAGAAGTAAGAAGGTTATCTAACTCTGGATTATCGTTGCTATTGTTTCTACATGTTTGGTTGTGAGTTGTACCAATACATATTGTTTAAAGCTGTTTGCATGCTCTTGCTCTTGGCCAAAGTAAGAACAACTTAGTGATGCCTGGAAACATAGTGTCATAGACACTTAAAAGAACAAGAAGCGGGACATTTAAAGAACAATAACAAGGATCAACTATTTTCCTCTCATTAGTCACTCATTATCAAGTGAAAAATGAAAAGAATGAATTTAAATGTGAAGATAATTTGGCATAATTAATATCTGTAGCTAATGAATTATTGATTTTTGCTAATATTAGTTTATGGCTAATATATACTTGACCCTGCCGTATCAGTAGATAACGTTTTTTTATAATAAATTCAACAGTTCATTTCAAGTTGTTGAGATGAAAAATAGGAGAAACCATAGGAGAGAACTGTGTGTATAACTTACACATTGGAGAGTATTATTTACAGAATGAGTCATAAATACAACAACAAGAATGTGGCACAACTCTATATTCTGCTTCTGCACTTGATCTTGCCATAACATTTTGTTTCTCGCTCTTCCATGAAATCAAATTATTTCTAATAAAAATGCAAAACCTGGAAGTGGATCTCTTGTCAATGGGAGAGCTTGCTCAATCTCTGACACAATATCCCACAAGATGTGTATATAATCGTTCTCTTCATACAAGAGGCCTTTTCTTGGGGCTCCCTTAATATATTTCACAATACAAATCACTACATTCCAATGATTATCACATGGATAATTGAGAAGCTGGCTTACCACACTAATAGGAAATTAGACATCTAGGGAAATTGTTGTGAGGTAATTCAGTTTTCCAACTAATCTTTTATCACATTGGGTTAAATTAGAGAAAAGGCTTCCTTGTTCCAGTAGCTTGGTATTGGGATTCATAGGAGTGTCCACAACCTTAGCATTCATCAACCCTATTTCCTCCAAAATGTCCATTGCATATTTTCTTTGTGAAATTACAATCCCATTCTTGAATTGTTCCACCTCTATTCCTAAGAATTAGTGAAGTATGCCAAGATCCTTTGTATGAAAAATGATGGCAATGGTGCTGTTCTACTTGAGAGATTTTATGGTGATCACTACATGTGATGACACTATTGTTGATGTACACAATCAAGCAAATGCATTATGAGGTTAAATGGCACTAGAAGATTAAGTGGTTAGCTTCAGTTCTAATCATACCAAAATTTTTAACTATAGTACTAGATTTGCCAAAATACGCCCAAGGACATTTTTTAAGACCATAAAAGGACTTATGCTATGGAGACAACAAACTAGACCAGAAGACTCACCCTTAGTAATAAACCCAGGAGGTTACTCCATGTAAACTTCCAAGAGATCACCATGATGGAAAGCATTATTAATAAGTTGGTAGAGGGGCCAATGAAGAATAGCAGCTATGGACAAAAATAATGAGACAAAGGCCATTTTAGCAACAAGAGAGTTAGTATCACATAAGAAACAAGAGAGTTAGTATCACATAAAAATTCATAGATAGCCAACAACAAATTTCCTCTGGGGAACAGGAACTAGGTCCTAAGTACCATTACTCTAAAAGACACACATCTCATCAATCATAGCTTGTCTCTGGCCAGGATGAGAAATGACATCACCTACAGCCTTAGAGATAGACACAAAAGACAAAGAAGAAAGACAAACATAATGTAAAGAAGATAAATGATGATAACTTGATTTACATTATGTGAAGAAGGATAATGAATAGAACATATATCTTTTTGGAAAGTAATTGGGATTTGGGAGATCAAGAACTAGAGCCAACGTTGAACGGGACATGGGAATTGGTTTCAAAGGAGATTTAGTCCCATCTCTGGTTGGTGGTGGCACAAGATTATTTGTTTGTCGTTGATACACCTATAGGGAACATGTAAGAGGTGCTACCTTTGGAACATAAGACAACTTTGGAGGGTGACAGTGCACTGGAATTGATGGAAGAGGAAGTGGTAATGCGATTGGGATGGAGTTAGAAGTGGATGTGGTGGACACAAATTGGGAAATAAACTCAAAGAAGGTAACATTAGCAAAAACAACTCTAATTGATTTTTCAATAAATCAACAAAGTGCATCGAGAATAATCATCAATAAAGGTGAATTGACATGACTCACAAGAAGGTAGATAATTTGGAAAGAATTGGTACTTGTTTTTGTAACTTGGCAAGACTAGGATGACTCAACTGAGTGTGGATGAGAAGATAAGGACCCACCATCAAACCAACATGAGCAGAGGTGCCAAGTTAATTCATGCGATTGACATTTGGAGCTAATTATCTGACTCAAACTTTGAACTTACATAACAACAAAATCTCTAGTAAAAGAATTGGCACAATCATGATTTCTCCATTTCTGTAATTGCATATAGCTACCCTATTACCCTATTTACATTGATTCTGACACAAATTCCAGATGGATTTGACCTATCAGGACATTCTACAATATACTTATTGTAACAACTTGATACTAGTAGAATACATAACAGGCAGTTGATCAAGCCAACGAGAGTAATTAGATTAATTTCAAGTGATAGAGTCTGCTGAAATAGAGTCACTATTTTTTAGTCATGTCTGGATTTTGGTTGTGATAAGATCATGAAGTAAACTAGTCCAGGCTCCTCTAGTCTTTTTCACTTTTGTTTTTCTTAATATTTTGTAATCTTACTCTTCTCTTGTTTAGTCAATTGGTTCATATTTCATGGTTTATTTCTGGCAAATGTCGAAATCATCACTCCCCTTAAAGTTTTAAATTGTAATGATGCAGTCAAATCCAGTTCTTGAAGCATTTGGTAATGCAAAAACTGTTAGAAATGACAATTCCAGGTAAGAGATTTCTGGTAATGTTCTATGATGCTTGGTTTTTGATGTTACATTATGTGTGTGATAAATATATCCTTTTTATACTATATTTCTTCAGCTCCATACTTGCATTTTCATATGTATGATTTCTAGCATATGGTTTATATTTATATTAGTATCTTGTATAGGTGGAGGTTTTTGAATACTAGACTCAAATTTTCTTCATCTTTTGATTTTATCATCATTTACATACTCAACGCTTTTTAGTTGTCATTAATCGGGAACAAATGCTCATGGAAATGAAAGACGATATTTTTCATTGGGATCTTTTTCTACTTTTCATGTTATTTGTATTCACAGTCATTAAGAAGTACTGGGCATCATAAAAGTTCTTTCTTGTTTATGAATTAGTGATTTCAATAACAAGTAGCAGTTTCATACCTACTTCTGTTTGTTTTATTTTCTTGCAGCCGATTTGGAAAATTTGTTGAGATTCAATTTAATAAGTATGGACGAATATCTGGTGCAGCCATTAGAACTTATCTTCTTGAGAAATCTCGTGTTTGCCAAATCTCAGATCCTGAGCGTAACTATCATTGTTTCTACCTTCTCTGTGCTTCTCCTCCTGAGGTAGGCAAGTCAAAGCTTGATCTTCTATTCACCATTCTTCATGTCGTTTATAATTTTATTCGCAGCATCCTGATTTTTTTAGGAAAGGGAGAAATATAAGTTGGGAGATCCTAGATCATTTCACTACCTTAATCAATCCAATTGCTATGAATTAGTTGGTGTAAATGCTGCTCAAGAGTATCTGAGCACCAAGAGAGCCATGGATATTGTGGGAATCAGTCAGGAGGAGCAGGTATAGCTATAAATTTTGTTAGTGGTTCTAATAATTCATTTAGCTGCCTCTCCAAACAAAACAGAAAATCTTAAAATTGGTAATATATTTCCTTCCTTCCTCCTCTCAGGATGCTATTTTCAGAGTTGTAGCTGCTATTCTTCATCTTGGAAACATTAAGTTTGCAAAATCAGAAGAAACTGATTCATCAGTTCTAGAAGATGAAGCATCCAGGTTTCATCTCCGAACAACAGCAGAACTTCTCATGTATGGCTGAATTTTGCTGCTATCATTTTGCAATATTTTTGTATTGATATTATTCATCAATTGAGTTTATTCATATTTCAGGTGTGATCCTAATTGTTTGGAAGGTGCACTACGTGAGCGTGTGATGATTACTCCAGAAGAAATCATCAAAAGAAGTCTTGATCCTCTTGGTGCTACAGTTAGCAGGGATGGTTTAGCCAAAACACTATATTCTCGATTATTTGACTGGTAATGTGATTTTGTAAGTCTGAATGATTTTTTATTTCACTATAGAAGGAATCGAAGACATCAAATACAATTATGTGTTTTTGTCATGTCCAGGTTAGTCCAAAAAATTAATATCTCCATTGGGCAGGATCCTAGCTCAAAATGTCTCATTGGTATTCTTGACATATATGGCTTTGAAAGCTTTCAAACGAATAGGTGATAATAGATTTTTTTTTTAATGTAATCTTGTTATTATATGTTTGCATACTCTGATTTAGGAAGAAACATGTACAACACAGGGTCTCCTACAATCCACATTCATATTTGTTAAAATATATGTGCATTTATATGTTTGCACAGTTCCTATTGCTCTAAGCTTCTTTACTTCATTGCACTCTGGTAGTTTGAACTCCTTATCCTTAAAATTATCCTTCTCCTTCAACACCATTAATTTTTTGAGTTGGAAAAAACATATTAAACAAGCTCTCCCTTTAATTGTGGTGCTTCATTAAATAAGATAAATCCATGCTGATATGTAATTTCCTCTTTGTAGTTTTGAGCAGTTTTGTATAAATTTCACAAATGAAAAGCTGCAACAACACTTCAATCAGGTATGAGGTTAGTTTTTCATATATTTGACAACTTCGTCTGTTAGACTTTTCTCTTAATATTAATCTAATGTCAATGATGTGCTTCAGCATGTGTTTAAGATGGAGCAAGAGGAATACACAAAAGAAGGGATTGACTGGAGCTACTTAGAATTTGTAGATAATCAAGATGTACTGGATCTCATTGAAAAGGTTTCTTCAAACTTTTAGTCTATGCTTAGTATTTATTAAAGGAATTGTGAACGCATACTTTATAGGTTTTTTTTTTTTTTTTTTTTTTTTTTTTTTTTTTTTTTTTTTTTTTTTTTTTTTTTTTTTTTTTTTTTTTTTTTTTTTTTTTTTTTTTTTTTTAAGTAATACTTTTGAGATTCAGAAGCAAACAATTGCTGACCCACATTTCTGATCTAAGGACCATTATCAAATTTAGTACAATGGTTAGCTGCTATATATGAACATAGTATGGTTCCAGTCATTTAGTTAGCAAAATATTGATTCGCTTTGGTGTGCAACTCTGCCTGCTTTAAGGGTGTCAAGTTTCACAAAAGCTTAAACTTAGGTAGAGGACCAGAAGCCCAAAAATGGATTTTCTATCCCAAACACGCCTCTTTACACGAGTCTTATAGGTTTGGCATGTGCAGAACTGCTTAGGCCCATTTTACTTTTTGATTAAATTTAACTTAATCATGAAAAATAATGAATAAATATCTCTGACAATTGTTTTAAATAGGCTTAACAATTGTTTATCTCTGACAAATTCAATATCTATGAATAAATTCTTACACTAAAGAAAAATAATGAAAACTGTTTTTGTAAGTTTTGACTTCAAAAAACTTGTGAACTATGATAAATATCTTTTTTCTTGATATACAATATATACTTTTGTAACCACCTTATGTACATTACTTTGGCAACTAGCATAGCTTATAAAAACTCGGTTTTTTGTCACATTGCATGGATACAGGTACGACACTGGTAGAAGATACGAGATATGGGATTTTAAAAAAATCTAGGGTTCGGGTACATCAATGTAAGTTCTAAAAAAAAGAATTTAATACAAACCTGACTAAGTTTTATAAATGATAAAAAACACAATGAGCATAATTTATAATACTAAAGGAGATTAAATTCAACGTGACATAAAAATCTCATAATAAAAAACTATACTACGTAAATGCTCACCAATAAATATTATGACACTTAAAGCATGTCTATGACATACACTTTAAAAACAGTTTCAACTTGTCCACTGTCACTGAAAAGAATCACCTCTATGACTGGTTCGTCAAGAGAAAGAATAACAACTTGAAGAATGCCAACCCCTTCAAGTGGATCCCATTCATCTCTACTAATATCTCAAATTTTGCTCTCACCCTCCTAATAACTCTTGCTCTTTCTTAAAAGGAGACAACGACTTTTGTATGTATAAAAACTAAATCTTCTTCTCATATGGTTGAACCTATTTCTTTTCATAGAATTGATAAAGGAATATGTTCTCCAATTTCTATCACAACAGGAAGGTTTGGGTACGGGCTTGATACGTACCCAAAATTTTTCATTCATACCCAAATTAAGTACCTAATTTGTTTTGAAAGGTACTTTTGGTACGTAACCAATATGTACACGAGTACCCAACGAGTGTTGGGTACAGGTCCATACCCAATATGTGTACAAATTACGATATGATTTTAGAAGTAACCAGTACCCAATACATGTACGGCATGATTTAGAAGTACCCATGCTTCAAAGGTTTTCTGATAGATTATGCTTTGCAAAGACCTCTGTTTTCTAGACACTTGTCATTAATTACTGTTACTAGGTCTAAATTACCATCTGCGTGCAAGGTTGTTTACATGAATAATAATTTTGGCGTAATCAATCTTAAAATCATTTTTTATTGTAAAAGAGAAACTAGTTAGGTTGAGATATTGTCTGGTACATATTGTACCTATTGTGGCTGCTGCTAGACCAGATGTCTGGCGGTTGGCTATGTTTACAATTGATAGTGTGTACTGTGTAGTTCTTGTCTTGTTTACACTGGTACACATTATTCATTGCCAATGGACCATATATGCCTCTATTTGAACGATGGAAGCCTTGAGGTGGTTATCATTTGTCAGTCATGGTATTGGAAAGATTCCAGGATCATCATCCATAAGGCATTTTGTAGTCAAGATATTTGTGATGATAGCTTCTCAGTTCTCGCAACATGATTTTGCCATATTCAGGAATTATGTTTTGAATTATATATGGAATATTTATTTCAGAACTTTCTAATATTTTCTCCTCTGAATATACTTTCAGAATGTCACACCACTGATATAAAAAACGTCTTCTTTTTCAGAAACCAGGTGGAATCATTGCTCTTCTCGATGAAGCTTGGTATGAAGAAATTTCTTTCTTCTTTGCTGTGTATGCATTTATATTTGAAAAAAAAGGAAAGAATAGAGAAATGGGAGGAGTTCCATCACTGTGTCATGCTTTATATATTTGAATAGATTATTACTGTTTTAATAAATGGCAGTCTAAGTTTTCTGTATGTAATGGGATGTGATGCATTGATATTTGGCACTATTAGGATTTGATATTCATTCTTATGAATTTAAAGTGAAAGAATAGGTAAGTTTTAGTCTCTTCTTTACTGATAACTTTTTCCTAGAAAAAATGTACATTATCTTATGGTTGTTTCCTGACAATCTCTCCTGATGAAGTCATCGATTATATTTTCAAAATTGTTCATAGGCAGCATATAAACTTGTAACAATTTTGATTTTTGTTTCCTTCGAAATTAATAGTACCTTTATTCACATGTTCATTGTCTGCTTGCAGTATGTTTCCTAAGTCAACTCATGAAACATTTTCACAGAAGCTTTATCAGACATTCAAAGATCACAAACGCTTCATCAAGCCAAAATTGGCACGCTCAGATTTCTCTGTTGTTCATTATGCAGGGGAGGTGAGTTTGAGTCTTCAACATTGCTATGCAACCCTTTTCACTGTGAGTTCAGCTGAAAGTTGTTATTTATCCGCTTTTCAGGTTCAGTATCAATCTGAGCAATTTTTAGACAAGAACAAAGACTATGTTGTTCCTGAACATCAAGACATGCTAAGTGCTTCCAAATGTTCATTTGTATCAGGCCTTTTTGCTCCACTTTCTGAGGAGACAGCCAAATCTGCTAAATTTTCTTCTATTGGTTCTCGTTTCAAGGTATCTAAAATATGGTTCTTTATTATCTGATAAGCCTTACTGCAATCCAAAGGATGAAGGTTAATACTGTTGTACTTATTTGTGCAGCTACAATTACAACAGTTGATGGATGCTCTCAATCTGACAGAGCCACACTATATTAGATGTATAAAGCCGAATAGTCTATTAAAACCTTTCATATTTGAAAATATGAACGTTATCCAACAGTTACGATCTGGTGTAAGTAAAATTGAAAATTGATTTCTACCATATTTGCTTTGAGGATAGGACGATTGACACTTCCATTTCCTGTTCTCATCCTCAACTAGCTACTTATTTCCTATTTTCTCTCAGTTAAGTAGTGGTTTTATTTATTCATTCAAACTTTAATTAATTGCATTTCTATTTGTCTATTCATATTTAACGGGGGACAATTAGAAATTGCAATTGAAAATATCGTGAAGAATGTGATGAATAGGCAATTAGAAGTTAAAACAGCCATTTGCTTGCTCTAATTAAACTTACCTCTGTAGAATTTTCACCCATTGTTGATATTGTAGGGTGTTCTTGAAGCAGTAAGAATTAAATGTGCTGGATTCCCCACTCACTGGACCTTTCATGATTTCTTAACTCGATTAGGCATTCTTGCTCCGGAGGTTCTTCAAGGGAAGTAAGTGCAGCTTAATGACAATTTTAGCCATGTTCTTTTTACTCAAATAGTTTAGATACCATGCTTTCTACTTTGACATTTATTTGGTTTCCCATCTTAAAAATGATCCACATATATGTAGCTTCGAAGAAAAGGATTCATGTAAAAAGATTTTGGAGAAGATTGGGCTGACAGGTTATCAGGTAGAGCTGGAAATCTATTGAATTTTGTTTTTAAGGAATGAAAAATTAAAAGAATTTGTTATCCTATAACATTAAAGTTGCTGTCATTTATTTCTCACAATCTCTTTTTGGTTCTTGTCCATTTGACTGGGGGCATGAAATGAAATGTGTAAACCATTCTTATGACAATTGACAAATGATGCATATTTTTACTCATGTTGACCGATATCCTTTATTGCAAGATGCTTTCCTATGTTCAGCTGAACCTTTTGTGATCTGGCTACTTTTGCAGATAGGTGAAACACAAATATTCCTAAGAGCTGGTCAGATGGCTGAATTGGATGCTCGGAGAGCATTCCTGCTCAGTAATTCTGCAACAGTTATCCAAAAGCATACTAAAACTCATTTTAGTCAGAAAAGATATATTGCATTGCAAAAGTCCTCTGTTTTTCTGCAATCCATTTGCAGAGGTCAGTTATTTGTCTTTTTTGTATTATGTGAAAGGCAAAAAGCTTTTGTATCTGCCTTGGTTACTAAGTGGAGGAGTATCTCTCTAATAGCATGAAGCCTTTTTAGTTTGAGATGCACCTTCATTCTATTCAAATTACAAGTCCTTTTTTCTTTTATAGTTTTTACAGATTCTTTCTAGTCTTGAAGTCTAACCCCAAAGGGTGGGGTAAAAAATATAATATTGTCATATCATATTGGGAGTGAAACATAAAAGAAACTCTTGTAATGATCTTTTAGAAGAAAAAAGAAAGTTAAAATGGACACACATATAAACACACACACAAGAAAAGAATCCTATTCTATCTCTACAGACAATGCTTTTAATTGCAGAAAAATTACCTTCCATTGTGTGCCCTGTGTTGATTTTCCCTTCTAGCTCTTTTGAAACAGTCTGAAACATAGAATAGTTGAAACTGAACAATAAAAAGTGTTATGAAGATCATTTATCTTGAAGAAGAATTAAATCCCTCCACTTGCAAGAATCTGTGAGGATCAATAGCCAATATATGGAAGCAATTAAAATAGCCCAAACACACGAGACAGCTAGATTCCTCATTGTATGACGTAAAAATTATAGGTCATCCAGACCAATGAAAAAAACTCCACTATGATCAAAATGGGTACAAAAGAGTCTCAAACAAGTGTATGAATCTGTGCTAACAGCCAGTCCATCAACAAAGCTTTCCAATAGAGAATGAAGAAGATGAAAAACACCCCAGAAACTGGTTACTGTTCAAGCACAATATCTCCAATTCCAAACAACGAATAACCAATCCAATAGTTGGAAATGAAGAACCAGATGTTTTGAACCTACTGACAAAATTTGAGGCAGATCCCAATGGTTAACAAATCTACAAATGTAGTTTTACTGTGACTGCTCTGCTCTCAATGGTGGTTGATAAAATTTGAGAGAAAGTGAAAACTAAGTTTTGAGATTGTATTTCTAAAAATGAAGAAGTCAATTACAACAGTGAGGGTTCCCCTATAGCACCTGAGATTCCTAACTGACTACAGTACAGTTGTGACTAACTTGTTCTAGCTACAGATTGTTACAAAGAGCGATACTACTCTAATACCCTCCCGCAAGCTCAACAATGGTGAGAAGTTTCTGAATCACCCACTTTGAGCTTGGGTCGAAGATCTTGAAAGCGTGTGCGAGAAAGTGCTTTGGTGAGGATATCTACATATTGATCTGAACAGGGGTTAGGGTCATGAGATGAAGAAGGTGAAGGTAACAGACTGTTGACAATAAGGATAGATGCTGGAATAGAGTCCAGTGTATTGGAGGCAAGAGAAGGTGAGGGGGAGACACAAAACAAGTCAGTGTAGGGGAACCTATACTCATTGCATACATCTTTAGAAACAAAGAGTTTTCCATCAGGTGAAAGGCATTTGTAACCTTTGTTGGGGGAGGAGTACCCCTAGAATAGTTTAGTGTAGGGAATGTCAAAGTTAAAGAGAGGAGGTGAGAAGTCTGTTTATGAGATAGACACTTATGAGGAAGGCACGGTCCCAAAACTTGAAAAGAAGAGAGGCTTGTGACGAAAGAGTGATACCTAACTCGATGATGTGTGTTTCGTTCTACTGCCCCATTTTGATGATGGGTGTGTGGACAAATGACATGATGATGAACTCTAATTTGGGTTAGAAAGGAAGTGAAAGGTCTGAATTCTCCCCCCCTAGTCTGTTTGACAACTTTGATAGATGGGTTAAACTGTTTTTCAATTATAGTTTAGAACTTTTTAAACAGGTTCAGTGTTTCTGATTTTTGTTTTTAGAAGATAGATCCAGGTGAAGTGAGTATGAGCATCAACAAATGTGACATAATAAAGGTAAGCTGAGCAGGAAAGTGTCGGGGCAGGTCCCCATAAATCACTGTAAATGAGTTCTAGAGGAGAATTGTAAGTGGTATGAGACAAAGATGAATGTAGGAGATGAGTCTTATCCTTACAATAAGAAGAGAAAAAATCAGATGCATTCTTATTGATTAATGGAATATTACAATGTTGGAATACTATCCTTTGTACATCTACATCTGCACTTGGGTGGCTAACCTAGCATGCCAAGTAGAGAAAGAAACAGCATTAGCAGTAGTTATATTCACGTGAGAATTGTTTACAACAGAATGAAAGGGTGTAATTGGGAATGTAGTCTTTGAACTTGATGCTGCAGAGTCTTGCAGTAGCGAAGGGAATTTATACAAGCCATCTGATCTCACAGTGCCTTTGAGGAGAATCTCATTGGTACCCTGTGATTTCACCAAACAAAACAAAGGATGAAATTCAAAGTATACAGAATTGTCTTTTGCAAACTTGCTGACACTAAGAAGGTTCTTAGTAACGGAAGGGGCTTGTAACAGGTTTTTAAGAGTGAATGAAATTGAGTTTAAAGGTGACAGGAAATGTGTGGAACCTGCAGATTGAATGTGTACGCCTTGGCTATTGCAAACAATTATTTGATCTGGTCCTGCAAATGGCAAATGTTGTTGAATGTGCTGAGCATCATAGGTGGCATGATGCGAGGCTCGCGAATCAGGGAATCAAGTAGCTGAAGTAGAAGGGTTTGTATTGGTGAGCATAGCTTGAGTATGGCTTGAATGTAGTACCAATGATGGTCGAACAAATTGAGCACATGATTGCCTGAAGGATAATGTGATTAGGGAGTAGAGAATCCGTATGGAGATGGGCGCCATTGAGTGTAAAACTGAGGATTAAAATTGTCAGACTGATATATTTGTACAGGAACATAACTCTGATCAAAATGGTGGTAGCAAATGAATGACTTGGCACTAAACAAAGTTACAACCACGACCACCACGAAATCCACGACCACCAACCTGGACAAAGTGAGATCTACCTCCACAGCTACCATGTCCACCAGAGGCAGTGTTTGTGTCATTGAAATCAGAGCATTGATCATTTGACGAAGCATTTTGTACAACATTAGCTTGTAGTGCTTCCTGAATAGGATGAGACTTAATTGAAACTGAAATTTTCTTTTAAAATTTCTCAAATCGAGCTTCATGTGTTATGAGTAGGGTTTCTACTTCAATTGACATTGGATTAAGTCTATTAAGGCTACAGTAGATTCATATTCTTCAGGCAGGCCTTTGATTGTTACATTTAGGGATTGAATTCAAAGAAGATACTTCGAAATTGTTTGATCCTCAAGCATTGTGCTTCAAAGTTCTGTGCAAAATTGTTGTGCCTTTTCATTTGTGTGAGAATAAAAGTATAAGTGAATCTTGTCCCATAGCTTCGAAGTGCTTTTGCATCCAATTACTCGAGCAAACATGTTGTGAGAAATCGACAATTCAACCACGAGAGTAACAACCGGTCTTGTTGCTCCCATGCGATATAGGTTTCAGAGATGCGATCTGCTTCACAATCTTCAACAGTGAGAAATTTTGGTGGCATTATTGGATTAACAAGAAAGTGGTGAAGACGATGTCTGTTGATTACCGGTTTGACTTGCTGGCACCAAAGTAGATAGTTATTTGAATCAAGTTTCTCAGACACATAGTGAGAAAACATAACTGGAGATGTCATCAGAGAAGACGCCATAGTACAGAGAGACGATGAACATGATCTTACGTTTAAGCGTGGATCAATTGATTTGAGGTCATCTAGGGTTTAAGCCAAACTCTGGATACCACAATAGAATTTGAGAGAAGGTGGACACTAATGGTATTTTTGGTAGGAAGGAAAGAAATTAGAGAGAAAGGAAAACACAAATAATGATACAATTTCTTTTGTTTGGAATAAGAGAAAATGGAAAGAAAAAGGAAAGGAAAGTTGATTTATAGAAATAAAAATTTAAATTTTTTTTCCTTCCACTTTTCTTTCAATTCAAATTTCAAATTTTTTCTTTTCTTTCCACTCTCTTTCTCTCATTCCAAACATAGGGTATGTTTTGCGATTGTATTTCTGAAAAGGAACAAGTCAATTACAACAGTGAGGTTTCAGCTATATATACCACCTGGGATTCCTAACTGAACTACAGCACAGTTGTAGCTAATTAAGTTAGTTGCAGTGCTGAGCTCGGTTCAACTCTTATTACAAAGAATGGTGCTCCCAGAAACTGGTCACTCTCTCATGTGGCCCTAATTAGACCCCTCCCCACTTTGGCAGGTGAGACATGGAGTGGGCTTCAACTTTTGAGCCTTTCTACACATAGGAAGGGAGCCAAGTACCCAAAAATATCTTAGTTAATGAAATGCATAAATAATGAAGACTTTTAAGATTTAAGGAGTTTTTCATAAAAATCTACAAGTATTATTTACTCAATTTATTATATTAAGCTTTCATTGTTTCAACTAGGAGAACTGGCTCGAAGATCGTATTATCACATGAAGAGGGAAGCAGGTGCAGTCAGAATTCAAAAGTATATGCGTGGAACACTAGCCAGGAAATGGTACACCGAAATAAAGCTCTCTGCCATTGTCTTGCAGACAGGTTTTCGAGCAGTGGCTGCTTGGAATAAATTTAGATATAGAAAGAAAATTAGTGCATCGACTACTATTCAGGTTAGAGCTGTGCTTGTAATGTTGGGTAAATTATGTTTTTGGTCCCTCAAAATATCTCGAATTTTGATTTTAATTCCTATAAAAATTTAATATGCATTTAGTCCCTATATTTAATATCAAAATATAGGGACTAAAACATATAATCAAATTTGAGGGACCAAAAACATATTTTATCCTATTTTTTAAATGCTTTTTTGTTGTCTGAAATCTTAGGAATGAAAAAATGCAGTCCTATTGGCGCCGGCATAAAGCTCTCTCTGACTTTCAGAACCTTAGGAAAGCATCAATCATTTCACAAACCATCAATCACTCCAGTGATAAACATGAACAGAAGGTTGTATATTTTAATATTTGTACTTAATTATACTTTTGGTCCTCTAATTTGGACTATGTAAAGTTTTGGTCCCTCAAGTTTTTTCAAGTTAATTGAGTTTTTCTATTTTTAAAAGTAAGCAAATTTAGTCACATGTCATTTTTATTTTACTTACCAAATTATTATTTTCTATTCAAATATTTGGGGGGGATTATGATGGATTAAGAGTTTAGAAGTAAGAAATTTAGTTGAAAAATAAAATTTGAAGGATTTAACAAGATGTGAGATTAGGGTTTAAAGAAGGTAAATTTTGAGATTTTTTTTTATTTTTGGTGAAATTTGATGTTTTGGTTGGTGAGTTTTGAGTACAAGACAACTTAATCGATTCAATTTATAAAGATTTTGGGTAAAAAATGAAAAATTGAGGATTTTAGATAGAAGAAATTCATTGAGAGACCAAATTTACTTAACTTTAATAATAGAGGGACTTAATTAGCTTGGAATAAAACTTGGAGGACCAAAATAGCACAAAGTTCAAACTAGAAGGACCAAAATGCAATTAAGCCTAATATTTTTACTTTGATAATTGATAAATTTCTGTATATTTATATTCCTTGTCCTTATAATTATTAGTAGCAGCTTGTCAGCTTTGTACATAGGGGAATATTTAATTGTTAGAGGTATAATTCAAAACTATTGTGGAGCCTTCTCCTAATTTCTTACAGCTTTTAGGACTACTTCCTTTTCTGGAAGAAAAAACTTAGGAATGTGATAGAGCCAGTAGGTGGGGGAAAATGTATTCAAGAAGGTGTAAATAGCTGTTAGGGGGGTGTTATTAGAGCATAATTGTTGTAATCTGTATAACTAACGGTTTGTTAGTATAACTGATGGAGGGAACGCTGTATATAGGGGAGGGGATAACAGATTAGAGGGCATTCAGGAAAATAGGAGGCCAGTGACCTCGAATTCACTTGTACACAGCGGAGAATACTCTCCAAGAAGCTAATAAACATTTCCTTTCTTTCTT
>PYAF01002242.1:1294756-1322433 GCA_007407185.1 Glycine tomentella
GTAATCTGTATAACTAACGGTTTGTTAGTATAACTGATGGAGGGAACGCTGTATATAGGGGAGGGGATAACAGATTAGAGGGCATTCAGGAAAATAGGAGGCCAGTGACCTCGAATTCACTTGTACACAGCGGAGAATACTCTCCAAGAAGCTAATAAACATTTCCTTTCTTTCTTTGAGCCTGTTCCAGTGTCTATCAGAATGTCTTTGGTGCTGTAAATGACAATGAATGCAAAAAACACATGATCTACCTTCTTTTAGCATAATTATCTTGAAGTTCCGGCTGCTGACAGAACAAAATGAACTATTGGTTTGCGATCATGAAATGCCAGGTTTTTGAGACACCTGTGCAAAATGAAAGTCCTTCTATGGAAGAATCTTCAAATCCTGTCCAAGAAGAATCCTCAAGTCCTTTCCAAGATGATGAAAGCATTCAAGCTACCTGGGATTCCTCCATTCCTCTCAAAGACACTGAAAAGATTGAGGTTCTTACTGTAGAAATAAAAAACTTGAAGGTAAACATGGTATATCTACTATCTTTCTCAGAATATCAATAAAATATTCCAGAATATCATTATTATATCTTAGAATATTTTATAGTATCGTAGATAATCTCTTAAAAAAGTGGTTTCTATATTTCTTAATATGTGTTTCCTTTCTAAATTATGATTGGGAGTTTAGTTTTGGTATAAATAAGATTTAATTCTTTGTCTTTTGTACTACACCATTACACTCCAAACTTTATATTCTATTGTTTTCTTTTCCTCCTTCTTTATCTAAATCCATGTAATTTCAATATGATATTTATAAGTTATACCATCCTCCATGGCATGTCTCATCATTTTTCCATTGTTGAGTTCCTTAAAATCTAGCACTCTACTGTGATGATCTCATTATCTCCATGATTATTTTCTTCCCATTGGTCATGCACAAGGTTGTGGCCACTGAAACTAAACCCTACACAATATCAATTACTAACAGTTTTGTTTTTTTTTTTTTTTTGCTCTCTTCCCATTTTTTTTTTATCATTATTGGTTTTCCAATCTGTCTCTATCACAATGCCATACTGGTATTGAGAGGGAGAGCAAGAATGATAAAGTTGCCTCTTTTATTCCTGTGATCATACCAATGGGGACTTTTATTCCTGTTGAAAATCATTCAATCTGGCCCTGCTGCCTCTGGCCGCAGATGCTTTGGCCCATCTTTGTCATAGATGCAGTTTGGCCCCTATTCCCAGATTTGGCCCCACCTCCTATCTCAAACACTTTGACCACCATCTCTAGTCTCAAATGCCTGCAGCTACATTATATTTTTATTTAGTTTTCTTTTAGTATGTTTCATTGTAACAAGATTAAGGCTTACTAAATACTAAGTTTAGCTTGTGGAGAGTGTTACTATATCCAGAAAGAAAAATGCTAAATGTTACGAAAGTAAAATTCATTCATCTCACACGTGGAAAACATATTATTTTTCTCCTTCTGCTTATTTCCCTTGATTTTCCCTATTTTTCGGGCTGTTTCATCCTCCCACCACATACCTAACCTATGCGGCGATCTAGAGAGAAAAGGGAGTGTAGAAAGTCATGCTTAAGAATGGGAAACTAGAAGTAGGTGTCATGACAGCAAGTATGCTGCCACCGGTATGTCGTGCACCATGGAAGGCAGGTGTGAAGCACAAGCACATGGTTTCGATTGGTTTTGTTGTGTGTATTGCAGCTTCAGCGACGCATAATATAATACCATACTTTTATTTTATTTAATGTTTTTTTTGCTCTAATTTTTTATTTATTGAATAAGCTGTGCATATAATTAAAATAAATAACATGTGCACATGTGAGAGAAAGATTTGCACGCTGTTCGTGCATGTTGTTCTTGAGGGATTTGTAATGTATAGCACCTCTCATAATTAAAATAAATAACCTGTCACATGTGGGAGAAAGATTTGCATGCTGTTCGTGCATTTCGTGCTTGAGGATTTGTAACGTATAGCACCTCTCATCCAGAAAATATCTCATAATTTACTTATTGTGTCTTGGAATATTTTACAGTATCTTAGATGATTTCTTAGGAGTGGTTTTCACATTTCAATATATCAGATCAAAGCATCATTTAAAGAATCACATGGTTGTCAATGTTATAATGGTCTGCTGCTTTTATGTCATACATGTCCTTTGTATAATGTAACGGGATTTTGGCTTATAGTTATAATTATTCAATTCAAACTTACCAAGTTTTATCTAATAATAATCGCATTGCCCAGGTCATGTTGCAGGAAGAAAAACAAAGAGGTGATGAATATGAAAGGAAATATGTAGAAGCTCAAGGATCTAGCGAAGAGTTACGCAAAAAGTTAGCAGAAACTGAAAAAAGAGTATATCTGCTTCAGGACTCGTTGAACAGGTAGTATTAATATTATCCCCTTGAAGATTCGTGTAATCTTGCAATTTGTTTTTTTTTCCAATACCGAAATCCATCTGAGGGTTAACTGTGTATGATATACAAAGAGGAAAATGGATAGGATTAAGGAAGGAGCGAGACAGACCCAGAAAAATTGTGTATCTATGTTCCCTATGTACTTTTGCTAAAGGATATATTATCTTTCAACTGAATATAGAACTTGCATAAACAATTATAAAACCATATGATGGTGGTGCTGAAAGGATCAAAATCATTCTGTCAACATTCATGGAACACTTTTAGTGGGCGTACACACTATTAAGACATGGTTGTTTCAAGTTGAACAAATGTTGATAAGTCCTACTTTTCCAATATTATTTTTTATTTAATCGTATCAAGTCACTGATTACTTTTTATTGACCTGGCAAACTGATAGGATTGAATTTTTATAGAAATATCTGATGATATATAAACAATACCATAATCCATCTTCCAAAAGAATTATTACAAACTTGGAATGTAAGGGTCAAATTTTTTTAGGTAAATTAAGGCAATAATAGTTATAGTTTTGAAAGAAATAATTCTAAAGTCTGTGTGTTGAAGATCTCAAGTTTGGACAGTTGCAAATTGAAGGGGAAAAATAAGCAAAGCTGTGGAAGGAAAGATTGGCTCCGTTCCCCTTTAGGCATCACCCCTTGAATTGAATGCATCATGCAACCATGAAAATAATTGTTAATTAAATAGAACTATAGTAACTGAAGTTACCTCATTAGTGTTCCCAAAAGTTTCTTCATCAGTAAGCACGAGGCAACTGATGCTTGAGAGATTGAAATAGTTTTTTATTCCTTTGTTAATATTACTGATCTTCACTTCAGGGGCTGCTGCTGGAGTTCTCCATCAGTATGGCATATTCTTGATGAATATTTCAAAAGCTTCATTTATGTATGTTAGGTAGTCCTATAGTTGTCCTTTGGGAAGAAGATATAGAGTCATCCTAATTTATGAAGAAGTGTTGCTTTTGAAAGATCTGCTTCCATAACCAAAAAAAAAAGTTATGGAATTTATGTTAATAAGTAACTGTACATTTTCAGTATTTGTTGGAAGGACTGGAAGAAAATGTCCAATGTACTATATTGTAGTCATGTTCAAAAGCCTATTTGGAACATTAAAAAAATGGCCAAGATTTACCACATGACAGAAACCATTCTTTGTTGGGTCTTAATGGTTTAAAGTTCAAAGAATATAAGCTGGGAGTAAAACATTAAAGAGGGTTTAACTATGGTGACATTCTAAGAAATTGTTTTGTTTTCTGCCATTTATGGACATCACTATGATTTGAATTATGACTTTTAAAACTGAATTCTATTTGATTAATGCTAGATCTGAATTAGTGTGTATCAGGATGATATCTTCCATGTCAAGTCAAGTTGCCGATCTGAAGACGATCTTGAGTACTTCATCAAGATTGAGTTCAACTTTTCGACCTATTGCTAGGGTTGACATTGCTTCCAGTAACTCTGATACTTCATCTACAGACTCTGATTTCACATTTCCAGCTCCTTTTTCAAATACTGAACTTTTATCTTCCTCAGAGTCAAATTCTTTCCAACTAGTAGTTCAGGATGTCACTGCAGGGGATGGATCGGGTTAGTCCAACTTTCTCCCCAAATTTCAATGTACTAATTATCTTCCCATCAAACTTGCTTACTGCCTTGGGAGAATATAATTTGGTAGTCAGAGGGAGTAATGCCAAATGCCAATATATAAGGATCCTGTCATTTGTATTGTAAATGTAATTTTATAAATAAGAATAGAAATTCACTTTTTGAGACCTTGCAGCCTCTAATCCTAGGATGACAGTAATAGTAATTGCAATAAAATAATAAAAGGACATTATATTTGGATTTTCTTGTTTGAATTGTCCTGTTGTTATGTATGAAAAGACGAAAATGAGATGTGTCTGACAGTATCATTTTTCCTTTTATTCATGGTTGCATTTTCAGGATCTGAAAGTGGAAAGGAGGATTCATTTGATGATTTCTTCTAGTAAAATCTGTATTTCTTATCGGGCCTAAATTTACGTGTCCTCTGTCTCTGGGGAAACAAGGAGGAAACACAGAAAGATTTGGAGGTGACATTGGTTAGGCATTAATTGCTTCTGCCACATGCTCTAAAAAAAATTGTAGATACACAGTTCATCTCAGGATCCTGTAGAACAGTAAGGTAGAGGTAGCAAAAGTGTCAACCCATGATCAACCCTTTGGTCAGTGTTTCACATTGTTTATGTCCTTCTGAATTCTATATTATTTGATGTCAAATGACACAGAGTGACAATTTTTTTGTATATAAAAGCTTTCCAGAGGTTTTTCTTGTTTTCTGTCTGTGGTTTTCTACCTTACTACGCTGTAGTTCCATCTGCTTGTCGCTTCATCTTCCAGATATCATTTATCTACCTACAGGTTTTGCCACTGAATTGCATAGTGGTAATTCTTTCCGATCTTTTCGACGTTTCTAACGTCTAAGAATTTCTTAAGATGTTTTCGTACTTTAAGACAATTAAGCTGCCCTGCGCCTATTGTTAGCTCGATTCTATTCCTTTCCTTGTTTTTTTTTTCTTAGAAAAATTCAGGTGATTTGAGTCTAAATAGTGTTTATAAAGGTAACATCACAATTTGGCGATCAACAAATACCTTTCATCCAATACCTTGCATCTATAGCTGGATTTGAATCCACTAAAATAACTGACTCAAAGTTAATTTTAATTTCATTGTCTGTTATGTAAAAAAAGAAAAAGAAAATATAACCACCCTAAACTTTATGGCTTTTACAAATAGGTACGTGTCTTTAGCTTTCATTTCATCTCATTAAAATAGTTGAGATATACTCTTATTGTTAAAATAAACCCTATTTTTCACTGTAAATAGGTATGTAAAATTTAATTGAGACAATGTGAAAATGTTCAAGATGTGCATTTGTAAAACACTAAATTTAGTAAGGTTGTTTATCTTTCTATAATAACAAAAAAGATCCAAATTTATTTTGTATTAATAACTTAATCCCCAAGTTTACAGAATAGTCTATTATAACAATGGTAAGAGTTTAATGCTTAATTAAGATGAAATGGAAAATTAAAGTATTTTGGTGCAAGGTACAAAGTTTGAGATAATTATTTTTTATTTCCTCAAAAAATGAGAAAAAATTATTTTTTTTCATTTTATTCTTATCTTTTAGTATCTTCACTAAAGTAAAAATAGTCAATAAGATATATTTTTCCTATAATTAAAAATATTTGGTGGATTTTAATTTTTATGTAAAACTTAAATAGCAATTATTTTAGATGATAAAATTTCTTCATCACTTCATGCAGTGCACACTAAATGTTATTTGCATATGCATGGTATTATTTACCAATATATGTTTCTTAACTAATGCTGCAGGGAGAAAGAGTTATTATCATTTTAATAAAATCTAATTAAATTTAAGGAATTTTATTAGATAAAATAAAATACTAGGAACTATTCTCCCTCTAAAAAGTTATTAAATGTCAATTATTTTGTCAAAAATTCTTACACATACATATCATGATTGTCTTGCATTTTTCCTTTTTTTCTTTCCCCCAACTTTTTTGTCACTTTTTTTGCTAACAAATTTTCTTGGGTTAACAATGAACGTTGGTTTAGTTTTTCTATGCTAATAACTAAAAGATTTTATTTTATTTCTTTAAAAAAAAATGCAGCTCATGTCATGATTTCAAAAGTGGAAAATACATTAAGATAAAAAAAAATAGTAAAAGTATGACCATACAAGTGGTGTCAATGTCATTACTAAAAAGAATCATTTACAGAATGAAGTATGGGGTGAAAAATGGTTGAGTAGCTCCTTTCAATTGATTATAAGTGTTTGGTATGCCGTCATGTAACGTAGATACATCGGACGGGGTGCTTATATATTAATTATTATTCTACGGTATGAATTGAATTAGAGAATTTTAATAAAAAAAAATGTTACTTATTTTATTTGCTTTTATCCGTCATATAAGATAATTAATATTTAAATTATAAGAACATATAATTACGGTTTCTGAATTATTTTTTATTAAAATACTTAAAATAATATAATTATATCAATTTCATTTCTCAATTTAGAAGAACTAAATCTTAGCTTGTTAAAACCAACAAGTGCAGGTAATCTAAGAAAATATAATCATTAAATGATGAAAAAAATATTCAATGCTATAAATTTGAACATAAGGAAGAACATGTAAAATAAAAAATAAAAAAAGCCCAAGATATCTTTAAATTCTAAACATCACACTACCCATAAACAAGCATCTATACAGCACGTAGGACTGTTAGAAGCAGAGAAGTTCTTCTAGCCTATCCCAGCAAGAATATATCCAAATAATTTGATATTTAAAATTACCAATTCAATTGTATCAGTTAGGGTGTTCGTAATTAGTGTCGGTTTAGTAGTGAGATTTAAGTAGTATGTATAAAGTCTTAATTTCAATTCAAATTATGATTATCACAGTTGTACACACAGAAAAACGTAAGAGTGTTTATGAGATTGATTCAAACGAATTTACTTGTGTATCTAGCTATTTTGCTCAAAAGTTTGGTAGAGTTATTTTTGTAAACCCGCACTTAATCCGATTAAGTCTTGATATACATTTGACAAAAAATTGCATCAATTTAACTTGTTGGTATAATATATTAATATTAATATTATATATAGTTAAATCATAAACTTAAATACAATTACGATTAAGTTATATTTTACAATATAAATTTTATGATAAATAAACTCAACATAAATATAATATCATTTTAGATAAAATATTATTTATTAAGTAAAAAAGTTGTACTATTAAAGTGTGTAAATTGACTGACATGAACTTGTTTTACCTTAATCCTTGATAATTAATTAACTTTGTCAGCTCTCAAAAGACTAATGCAATTTGATAAGTGGCTAACTCAATTTATAGTTAGCTGAAAACAAATAAGTGATGAATGTAGGAATTTAATTTTGATATTTTATCCGTGTGAAAATGGTTTATATTATTATTTTATGGTGTACGTATGTTAGTTCACATTATTATATTGTAATGAACTTGATATATATCATATAAACGAAGTATCAACAACAATTAGATTATAATGTAAAAACAAATCTTGTACATTTAATATGTTAAAACCAAACTTGAAAATGATTTGATAACTGGTTAATAATAAAATTAAATATTTATATGAACTTCATGTTAATATTTTGTAATCAGTGGTGGAGATCCCTTTCTATATAGGTTTGGACACCCTTTGTGTCCTTCATATTAATACATATATTCTTTTTTGGTTGATAAAAATAAATAAATTGAAATCCTCAGCATTCTTAAAATGAATCTTTCTATAAATAAATTAAATCCTACATATGATATTTATTTGTATTTTAAAACTTCATGATGCATTTGCATATTACAGTTAACATTTATTTATATTTTTAAAAGTATATTATATACTAAATTGAATTGAATTTAAAAAATCAACTAATTTTAAAATTATTAGAATATTGTAGGCTTAAGTTACTTAATATATAGATAAATGGAAGAATATTTAAAAACATTGAGATGTGTGGCTTTTGAAAAAAAATAACACTGTATTGTTTATCACCTTTTTAATTAAACAATAAATAGAAAAAAATTCTCCCAAGCTTGTTAAATTTACCATACCATTTTGATTTTTATAAAATATTAAATGAATTTGAATCTTAACATGACACGATTATGTAGAGGAGAAAGAAAGCCTCAATTTTCACAAAATTAACTCGCTATGTTTAGTTTGTAGGACTCAATAATAAAATTTGATAAAAAATTAGAGAGAAAATTATATGTATTAACAATATTAAATAATTTTATATTATTATCTAATCACAAAATAATATATATATATATATATATATATATATAATAGTGAAACTTTAATGTCTTTCTCTTCTAATAAGACCATATCATGTTAATATTAACACATTTAATATATATGTATATTGACATTGCAGAAACACTTCAAATAATTGTTGATGCCAAACTAATTATTTTTCACTTGACAATCTTATGCGTTTCTTATTATTGTTGTTTTCATACACCAGGTTTTTTTTGTGATGCTTCAATTACTTTTCATGAGAAAATGTTATTTTTATGTTTTATTTTCTGATAATGTTAGAATTACTTATACACAATATTATTTCGTATTAATTAATCACCTTTCAAATTTATGTGATATAACTGAAGAAAATGTGTGAAAGAGATATTTTGCAAGTGATTAAGTTGGTTTGATAGTTACCTTTATTGATCTTTTGAAGTCAAAATACTCAATATTTCTGTTCAAAGTCACTCAAGTGCAATAGTATCAGGCATTATAACCTGCCATATGCCAGAGCTTTCCAGGATCAGGCAAAAGGGAAATACCACTTTCACACAGTTCCTCCATTTTATTTGCTAAGCAATATCCAAATACAGTAGCTGCAGCTATAGCCAGTGGCAGCCGATTAAGTACACCTGCAGATAGAGATCTTCACTTTCTGCCCCTTAGAGTACACATGATGTTAAGCTTCAATATGAAGCCATTCTTGGATCACTTTCTCTCACTCGCTCAACTGTGAAGTCTCCAAAGTTCTCTTGTAAGAGATCCATATAAGTCTTAATAATTACTTTTTCTATGGGAACAAACAAAGTCAATTTTTCAATTTTTTTGCTTCTTTCTTTTTTAAATAATTAACACTATATGGTTCTCTTTTAATTCTTCTTTCTACAGGTTACAGATTTTTGGACTGAAAGTTACAATTGATAAAGAAAAAGCTCCATGGAAGGAAACTATCTGAACAGAAACAGCACTACTCCACAGAGAGAGGATCATAGCTTTGGTTTTGAGGAGCATCCATGGGGAACTTCATGGCCTGCTAGAAACTATGCTTGTAGCTTTTGCAAGAGAGAGTTTAGGTCTGCTCAAGCATTGGGTGGACACATGAATGTTCACAGAAGGGATCGGGCAAGATTGAGATCATCGTTATCTTCATGGGTTTCTGAATGCCCTAAACCTAACCCTAACACTAAGCCTAATAATAATTACCCAACTCTTCTTCCACCACCCCCTTCTTCTTCACCATCTCCTTTATTATTTGATGAGCCTTTGAACTATGCACATCCTTCTCCACTTTGTAGTCCTTGTCTCACTTTGTCTTCTTCACCCTCCCCAGTTTCTACCAGTGGAGACAAGAAACCAAGACTCACCCCTTCTCATCATCAATTTCCTCTTTTGAGTCCTCAAAGCAGCGAAATTAAGATGATGAGTGAGAACACAAGGAGTGATTTCAGTGCTGATGAGGAAATGAAGGGCTATATGGAGGAGGAGGAGCACAAGGGTTTCAAGAATAATGAGCAAAACATTACATTGGAGTTAGGAATAGGGTTGCTTAAACACCAAGAGGAGAAGTTGGATTTGGAGCTCCGACTCGGGCATTAATTTCTAGCCATCAGGTGCAATTTTATCAAACTAATTAATGTATTATGGCCAAGTAATTTGCAACTTCGTATTTGTTTTAATTTCTTGCACTAATTTGGGAACCCATGTCAAGCTGCAGTTTCATATTATACTCTATATGTTAAAATTCTACATTAAAAATTAAGGACTCAATCATTTTGTATGCTTTAATTTAGTAATTTGGCGTTGAAGTTGGATATAGCTACCTCTATCTTGTAGCTTGATATATTCTCCATTGAATAATGGTCGATCCAAGGTGCCTAGAAAGCCAATTTGGAGCAATATAATGGTCAAGTACGTTATAGAAATAAAAAGCCACAAATCACAATCAGATGGTAACATTGAATGATTAAGATGCCTAATTATCATAATGTGTTGTATATTACCGGTCTCATGATTAATTGGCCGTCAAATTTTCGCTCTTGGATGGTCTTCATTCTTCACCTTAATTAAGGGTTTGACAGCCAATGAGCATAGTTCTTGTTTAGTTTGACTGTATGATTTCCTATATACTAAACTTTCTTCAGCCGGTTTCTCTAGATACATGAGAATGTGACTCTGATAAAAATATTCCTCGTAACATCCATGCATGTTCCTGGGTATATGCACCCGTAGCCTTTACGTTTATGTCATGTTCTTTCTTGGAAAAACATACCCATTGAATCATAGATCAGTGAGAGTAAAACATATACTAATTTGTTTGACTGTATGTGTTTACATATATAAATAAATAAATCAGATGTAATAATTTAACAGAACATTTTCGTTTGAAATCTAAAAATCCTATCAAGTAATTGAATGCTTGGAATGTTGTCAATATGCTAACAGCATCGTAGTAAACAGCTTTATACACGAATTTGTAGGTACTGTTTTTTTATATATACTGACATCATAGAATAAAATAACCAGTTCAACCTTCTTTCTAATTTTCACAAACACACATACATCATGTATTTAATGCTCCTGCTTTTGGTACGTGATGATAGAAGACCAAAATTATATACGAACAAGAGACAATCATGTGTACAATTACGTAAGCATAACATAAATGCCGACTATAGGAGTAGAATGGGAAAGGGAAGACCCAGAAATGATGTCAGAGTGAGGGACATTCAACATGTTTACAAATTATAAGTCTTTTTCAGATAGAACTGTTGAACAGAACAAAGAGGACAGAGAATGCAATGCAAGAGAGATGAATGCATTGCTACATAGTATATATAAATAGTGTAGCAATTCATAGATTGATAGGTGGAAATCTCTCAACACTCTTTTTCCTTGTCCAATTGATTCAAAATGGTAGTTTTGGTGTTTCCCAGCATTAGATATTTTTGCATGTTCCCTATGTGATGATGTGGCTCCATACCATGATGACCTTTCCCTAAACGGAAACTCTTAGTTTTTGACAGTACCAATCAAAACAAGAAAGGCTTTTCTCTCTCTCTCTCTTGATTGGTCTGTGGAATTCAGTACCCCAAGATTAAATTAATTATAAAATATTAATTAATTATTTCATGTCGTTGTAAGTGTGTAGGGGTTTGAAATTACTTGAGAGGACCGTAAGGGAATTAATTGAATTAGCTTAGAAGAATTGAATTGAATTGAAGTAGTGTGCATATATAGTGCAATGATGTCAGAAAATGTGTATGAATGAGGGAATGAATTGGTGGGGGAAGATGGACATGTGTGTGTACAACAAATGCTGCTAAAGTGTAGTTTTAGTGAAAGAAGGAAGAATGGGATAAAGTAAGCTAGTCGGCGCACGTCACTATATATCCTCTTCTTCTCTTCCATTTACTTTAATTTTCCTTCACACAAACTACCTTTGCCATCAATGACTAACCCCACCCTTTCCCCAAACAAGAATTAATTAAACAAGATAAATACTAGTAATAAATTAAACTACCTTTTGTCTCCTTTTTCATTATGAATAATCATACATATACATTGTGTTTTTCTCACTGCAATTTACCCTTTAGAATTCTTGTAGACTAGATAGTACACATATATATATATATATATATATATATATATATATAACCATTCACTGTTCAGCGTTCTGTGGCTTAATTATGTTTTGATATGGGCCTCATGGTATTTTTGGGTTCCTTCAACAAAAAGTAAAAGTGAGTCCATCTAGTAATTTAAAAGTATGACACGTCAAAGACATTTGGTGAAGGGAAAAATATTCAAGAGTAATTAGTGTGTTTGGAAACTGGAATGCAGTTTATGATCGCGTCGAACAGAACAAAAAATACATGGAAGCAAGTATTGGTAGCTTCAACAAAGACCGGAAAAATCAGGTCAAATACAGCTCTAGAAGAGTTTCCAAACACACTTTATATATGTATAGAGAGAGAGAGAGAGGCATAAACTTAGTAGTCTTTAGAATGATATTATATTTGTATTTCAAACTGTTTACACTTTCGTTTATGACTAAACAATTATACTTCATAATTTTAATAACTTAAATTATGTATGCATATTCAGATATACATTCTAGTCCCTATTCATCAAACATAAAATTCCTTAATCACCAATCATCTACGTTGAGTTTATTTACCTATTAAACAAATATTTTATTTAATAAATTACAAGAAAATTAATATATTATGACAAAATTGCTTTTTCATCACTAATATTAGTATCACTAAATTTTTAGTAATGAATTTTAAAAGTTACATATAAATTGATTTGTCGCTAAAATATTTTTTAAAACATTTTTTATTTTTTAAATTAGTTAATCAGTCAAATACAATAATCAAAGTATATTACACTATAAAAGAATCAGAAATAAAAATGTATATAGAGGAAAAGTATCTTCTAAGCACGTCATTAATTAATTAAATGAAATTTTGTACAGACCAAAAATTTATTAAATAAAAAACAAGGAATATCCCCATCCATCGACAAGAATTTGTTAGTTCTTGCTTCTTACGCTTTACCCTCAATACATCAACAAACATTCCATTTAGTACGTATATGCTTCAAATTAAATAAACAATTGTGGGACCTCTCTCTTGACATTCTCCCGTGTTTATTTTAATGTTGTCTTTTTAGACTTGTGTTTCGTCTTTCTTCAACACGAAAATATAAAATATCCTTATTTTTTTGTTTACACAAGTGAAAAATATATAAATAAATAAATAAATACAATGTTTGATTGATTCAATGGAAATAGAAGCCAGTTGGGCTATTTGATTGCTGACCATGACCATCTATTCTAATTCTCTTTCTGCCACCGTTGAAAGAACTCACCTTGTTTTACGCCTTAAAAAATTGGTGGCCTATGAAATGAGACATCATTTACTTGTTATTGCCAAAAGGAAAAGACACAGATAACAGTAGATTTATCACTACAATCATATTGTAACATCAATTAATTAAACAAGTGAAGTAATATAATACAATTATATATAAGGAAAAGATTGAGAAGCATACCATCCCAATTCCTACTTAACCTGCTTTTTAGATAACAACCCCAATCAAACAATAATAATAATAGTAATAATAATAATAATAATAATAATAATAATAATAATAATAATAATAATAATAATACTAATAATAATAATAATAAATATATTAAAATCAAAGAGGGAAATTTTGAAGGCAAATCCACGACACTTGCGTTGTTGTCTTTCATTTTCTTGTCATTGTCGTTGTCTTATGTCTCATCACTTCTTATAAGTTTCTTGCTGATTAAGGCAGAAGAGTAATATCTAATTGAAACTCAATGAAATTAACTCACCACACGTATATATGTATCTATCTCACTACAATGCATGGGTTACTTTCGACTACCAAATTAATTGAGGAATCTTAACCATGCCACTAATTACGAATGTGCGTACCTATTGTAAACTAAATTAAAAGCCAGAATATACCTAGGTTCAAACTAAATAACTGCAAAGTATATAAATATATAAATATGAACTAACTTTTGGAATTGAATTAGGCCAAAACACTATTCTAATATGATATTAAAGTCTATCTTAAATTCATTAAATGGATCATGTATTTACCATATGATTCACGCACAAAGTCCAAAAAAGTTAAATGTGAGAAGATGTATTGAAAAAATTCAAATCTCGCATTGGCACTACAAATAAGATCAATATAAAATATATAAGTGAAAGATAACCCTCATCTTATAAATTAGATTTTAGAATTGAGTTAAACTCAAACTCACATTTTAATACAATTATTAGTTAATAAATTTTAATTGTCAACTCAATTTGTTGTTAGCATCTTAAAATTAATAACTTGGAAGTAGCTGCACGTTACCGTCGATTAAATTGTTTTCTTACTATATTTGTTATTAAATCTATGATTGGAACTAATGGTGATGTTAGTGAATAAATGGCAGGTCTACAACATAGGAATCCTGTCGCTTTTGCTTAATAAGAGAGAATTGTCTTTTAGCATTGGTAAAGGGAATAAGGAATTTGATTTATCAACAGAAAATATAAGAGATTATATACAGAACACAATCGAATTTGTTAGGATTGCTATAATTACTGAAGCTTTGAAATCCATTATATATTAAATTTAACTATTCGTAATCTGTATCAATATATTTCACGTTGCAGTCAATGAGATTACTAAAATTTTAGAATATAATAATATCTATTTATATTTGAGAATAATAAAAAAGGAAAATATTCTTTTTTTCAAATTTTACTCTTAACAATTCTATATTTAAAGTAAAATGTTTTCGAATTAAACAACAAATTAGAAATGTCCAAAAAGAATTATTATTATTTCACGGGACAATCTACAACTGTGATAAAAAAAAAAAGAAGATAAAAGTTTTTTTTATTACTTTTTTTGTGTATGTATAAGACGGAGTCCTGTCCTAGTGAGAATAACATTTCTCTTCTGCATGTTTCACTGTTTCAGCTTGATACCATCAAGAACTTCTTAGGATTGCATGGGAATAAGTTCATCTCGAAGTATTTTTCCCTTTCTATCATTTTCCCACTATAGCTATTTTTTCCCGTCAAATTAAGTGCTATATATAAATTAATTACTATGGACATCAATTGGAGGATTCTATGTTACTCCAAAAGGGTTTTGGTACCTCAAGGAATTTGAATTAAGCGTACGTCACTGCAGGACTAGCTAGGAATAACAAACATTACTGGAGAATTAATTCATGATTGATCATGATGAACCAACGTAGCGGCTTTTTGTTACAAGCACTTGCATGAAGGGGTCTGTTACCTAATCAAATTGCCGATATAGGCCTAAACAACATAGGCAGACAACAATGTACGTGTAAGAGGAACTAGCTTAGGCTAATTGGATTGTTAATTTCTTCCCCATTAAATGATGTTGATTGTGATGACATAATAATCTTACGATGTGCCGCCACTAATTCCGAGACCAAAAGAGTGAAAGACAAAGACAAACTATACAAAATGGTATGTTCTCTTCCATTTATATATATGAAGGTTCCTGCATGTTAATTTCCACGCGGATACAACAATGGCGGGTGAAGCTCTTCCTTATATATATATATATATAGGATATAATTAATTTCCTGTACTCTAGAATCTGTTTCATCACAAGATCATAGTTAGCAAAGCAAACCAAGTGTCATCTCAATGAGCAGGGCTTTGCTGTGTCATTCCTAGGAAAAATCTATGTGGCATATCCTTTTCGACTGTGTTATTAATTGGCTCCATGAAGAGGCAAAAGAAGAAAAATAAATTAACATCTGATTGCTTGATACCAAACAGAGATTGGACCTGTAAATTTTAATGCCAAACTTCAATTTTTCCAGCTTTCTGAGGGGCCTTTGCACGTAATCCTTTCGGTACATGTTGGGGCTGTTAGTCTTTGATGGATACATTTACTTTGTCCAGAAATTAAGATAGGGTTACTTATTATGTTAATTACCATGTACCATAGTAATATATTTTTAATACAAAATTTAGACCAAATTACATGCACACAGGTTTAATGAAATTACACTTAATATTCCTTATTCCTTCCGCATTACTTTAACCTCCTGCAATCTATATAATGACAAGCAATCAAGGACTGGCTTTACGATACTGTGATATTATATAAACTATGAGAGGTTTGAAAGGATAGAAAGAGATCCAGAGTGAAATTTTGTTGAATCTCAAGGAGAATTAATAAATATAATTTGTACAAAAATTTAACTAGAAGTTTCTTTTCCTCATATGCAGCCGAATTAATTATAGAAGATACAAATTGAATCTAAAGAAGGTCATTGTTAAAGCTGTAACTATTCTCGAGCATTTACATGATGTCATGAAATCAAAACATTAAGTTAACCCAACAGTACTTAATTAGATGTAAGATATATCCTTATCATTCTATTTTTCTGAATGAAAAAGTTAAATTTAAACATAGATATGTTCGAGCTATATATAATCAAAGAGCTAAATGTCTTGAAAGCTGCTAGCCGTTAACCACTAAATTATAAAAACAAATGTTATTTAGATAGAAAATATAACGTTGATTTGATGATAAAGAGTGAAGGGAGGAATTGATAGATCGTAAATTTGAATCTTCGAAAATAAAAATTAATAAATTAACAATTAAAATTTGTCAATAAAAAAATATGTTATGTGAAAATTTTTAAATAATTTTAGGTTAAACTAAAATAATTAGTCCTTATTCCGTACTTTCTTTAATTGGAATTTGGTCCCTATTATTATTTTTATAATGATTTAGATAAATTACATTTTATTCTATGTTTTTGTTTTGCTGACTTAATATCACACTTTCTTAACTTATCTCCCTTTACTTTTTATGTATCATTAAACTCCTCATAAGTTTGGTTTGAAATGAAAAAAAATATTATTTCAATTAAAATAAGTTAATATGCCCTAAACTGTAGCTAAAATCAAGATTTTTTTAAGGGACTAGGAAAAGCTAAGTGGCATAAGAAAAACGTATAAAGGAGTTTAGTGATATAGAAACAATATAACAATAAATTGAGGAAATATAAAACTACAAAGAAAATAAGTATCATTATTTATCCGAGAAAAAAATATACTACTGTTTTTCATTTAAATTTTGATTCCTCAAAGACCAATATATATCTTAATAATTTAAAACTATAAGGAATTATTTTATAGAAAATAACAACCAACATTTTAATAAATAGAAACTAAATAGGCTCAAACCCATAAAGTAATAAATATAGTAACCGATATACAAATAAATGTAAGAGAACGAAATCCAAAAATTGTGAAAATAAAGGATTAATTCTAAAATAAATTAGAAATACGTAACAAAAATTGAATGGACTAATTAAATAATTTAACAGACATATTCTACTAGTGAAAGAACAAAGTTATATATATATATATATATATATATATATTATTTAGTTAGTTTACAACTTTATAGTTGTACACAAACTTCTTTAAAAAGTGATCGGTTTGTGAAAAATAAAAACTAACTAATGTATTTAAAATATTGATTAAGGAACTAAATTTTTTTATTTAAAAATATATTTTTCTATAATTTTTAAATATGTTTTCATATGACTTTCAATAAAATATTAAAATCTTTTATTTTTAATTTTTTAACTAGTATTCTTAATCACTGGTTAACACGACTTTTGTCAAAAGTTGTAGAAGCTATCAAAATGTTTTTTCCCTTTTTGTTGGTTTATTCTCAAAAGATTTCACCAAGAAAATTTAGAGTTGGATTTGTTTTCTGTCGATTTAAAAATGTGTATAAAATAAACAATAACATCCACCTGCCTCCAGCCCCAAGGCAATAAGGTTAGGTTGTTTCGATGTATATACCATACAAACTGCGGAGAGTACATATTAATAACACAAGGAAGAGGCCAAATATTTTGATGGAAAAATATTTTTATTGATATATATTAAGCAGTTATATACAATATTACATAGATGATAAAAGAATTAATAATCCAATTCGTACGTCCCTCATCAACATTTGATGGAGAAGTTTCATGATTCATATCCTTATATATATGTATATGTGACATGGCTAGCTGTACGTGTAGAAAGACTGGAATGGTAATCAAAGTTGTTTTGCAATTAGAGAGGTCCATAGCTAAATGAAAAGCACAAGAGTCCAAAAGGGAGACAAATAAATCATAACAAAACATAATCAAGATTAAAAAATTAACCCACAAAAATTAAATAATTATTCCCCATCATGCTATTGAGATGAATCCACAGCCGGCTAACAGAATACATCTCTAAGCAAACTTCTAAGACTTTTCCACTTTACACCACATTTACTTGACCATCTTTAGGTAATGCCTATGTCCTTCATTTGTCTCTTTCTCAAACTTTCTCCACCTTCTCCTTTCTATAATACTATTCTTTCTTAGACCTTTATTCCTCATATTTTCACCCCAATTAACAATTATTTGATCTCCTAGCTTGTTGTTTTTCACCATGGAATCCAGCTACCAAGAAGATTCCTCCAAAAGCTCAAGCAACAAAATCGATCCATCGTCCGAACAGAATGATGAGACGGGCACCGGAAGATCCTATGAGTGTGTGTTTTGCAAGAGAGGCTTCAACACTGCACAGGCTTTGGGGGGACACATGAACATACACAGAAAAGATAGAGCCAATAATAACAAGGCCAAACCCGATTTTCCTCCCTCGAGTTCAAGCAAGGTTGATCATCATGAGAGTAATAACTATGCAAATCCAAGCTATCTTACAAGAGGGAATTACTATCCTTCTACGTATACTCTTCCTGATCATAGAGAGGTAGATGATGTTAATTACAATTACTACCATCAATTGTATTTTCCCTCATACGCATGTGGTACCAAATCACCTTCACATGTACAATATAGTAGTGAGGTTTTGTGTGTAGAGAACCAAAGGGATCCTCATCTTCTGTTTGGACAAGATTGGAGGCAAAGGGGTTTGAGTTTGTACACTAATCCACTATGTGTACATGAAAATAAAGACAAGATAGAAAACAACAGTGAAGAGGACGATCTAGATTTAGAGCTTAGACTTGGTCATCATCCATAGCATATAATAGAGTACATATATTTATGTTAATATATATATTCTGCCTATAGTTATATATATATATATATATATATATATATACATATATATATATATATATTATGGCGTGCAATTGTATAGAGAGATGGGTTGCAAGTTGGAAGCAGAAAGAAGCAAGATTTCTATAGCATGGAGGCTTCTTCAAGGAAGGTTGCAAGTTCGGGTTTCTGATGAGGGAAGGTACTATATCTAGGGTTCTATCAGAAGTTCTTAATTAGTTATGTGAATGTTTCTTTTGCTGCACTTTTTTTTTTCTTAATTATTTACGTATGCATTTTCGTTGTTGTTGCAATGAAAATTAGGTTAATTACTTGATTATGCGTGTGCTTTTAAATTTTTAATAAAATGAAAAAATTCTACCTCTATGCATTCTGATCCTTGATATGGAGACTCTATTGTTACTTGTCCATCCTGTTTGCATTGTTTGAAGCATATGCTACACAAACGGATAGATCTTACAATTCGAAGACAAATAATGATGTAACTGAGTTAGGAGAGAGTAACTACCATTAGTATTTTTTTTAATCTGTAATTTTTTTTATAGATAAATGTTATAGTTGTCATTTTTTGTTAGAATGTTAGTAAGAGAGATTCAAATCACATTTTTTTTCTTCAATCACTAGTTATTTTTTAATCTGTAGTAACCACCATTAGTATAAACTCACATTATAGAGGAGTAAATCATTGCTCAAACTTAAATTAAAATTAAACAGTCCAACTAGGCATGAATGTGTGTGTATAAAGTTATTTTGCTAAATGTAATATATATATATATATATATATATGACTTAGTAATTAAATTTGATTTCAACAGTTTGGATAAGAAAGTACTTATATGCTTACTTGGTAACGAAAAAATAAAGAAAATGATTTATCTTGATCAGCATTTGAGTTCGGAGTATCTTGGTCATGCGATTATTGCATCAATAAAAATGTTTCTTGGGGGCACCATTTTCTTCATCTCCAAATATTATTTTCTGCTTTTTTTTCCAGCAAATTAAACAGGTAAAGAAATTGTCTTAATTAGAATGTATAAATTTGTCTTATTTTATTATAAAAAGAAGTAGTGTGAAATTATAAGATAAAAATTATAGGCAAATAAGATTTTGTTACAACAATGAGTGGAAGATATATTTGTGTTATTGTGTATATTTTTTTCTTTGACGTGGGGGGAAGGTGAATTGTAGCTTTTGAGACATGCTCCTCAATCCTCATATCCTTACCCAGGGCCCCCACCAAATGTGGCTGTACTTCAGGTTTTTTAGAAGAGTTTCTATATTTAAATTTATTTTATTATACAAGCATTTAAACTAGTGTTTGTTTAAGTTTATAAAAATAGTTTATAATTTTCTTATAAATTTAGATTGAAAAGGGATCAATTTACATTAAGAGTAACTTTTTAAAATTTATTACTTATCTTTAGATTTTAAAAAATAAATAATGAAAATAAAAAATAATTTTAAATAAATTATTCTTGATTTAAGTTAATCACTTCTCATTAGGATTTAGAGGCTAGCAACTCCAAAAGGTATGAATTATCTTCGACATAACATTATGACGGGAAAACATATTTTTGTCTTGAAGAAGTGCTTTCTTATATTTGTGACCAGGATCATCTGAATTAATCTTTCAATATTTTTCAATCAATCTCTATTTCCATAAAAGTGATATATATGTCTTTTTTTTCTTGGCTTTCTTTGTTCTCTTTTGTCATGCATCTAAAAATTATATGATTCGAACTCTAGATTGATCTTTTATTGGGTATTATGGCTGATGTTTAAAAAGGCCATTATATATCTAGTCGATCGTGATATATACGGGGGTTAATTAGATTAACCCCCCATGACGGGACCAATTCGATCTTACCTATTTATAAAATATGGGTTGATTTTTTGTATTACATTATTTAGTTTGAATGAAATATCTGTATCGATTTTATTAATAATAACTTTTTAATCATATTTTGTTCATTTCTTTTTTTTTAATAATATATTTTTATTCATAAGATTCAAACACAAGATGTTATTTAAAAAAATCGTAATATTCCAATAAATAACTTATTGATAAATGAGTTAAATTAAGTAGTTAAGTTATTGTTTTTTTAACCTAAAGTGAGTTAATTTTAATCAATTTGGGAAATAAAATTCAACTTTTTAACCAAGTGAATAATATATTTTTTTATAGTAACCAAGTGAATCTTAATTAGGAGTGTAAGCATGTGCGAATCCAAATTGACCAAAACCAATCCAAATAATTTGAGTTGAATAATTTTTTTTGTTTGGATTAGATTTGAACCAAACCAATCAAACCCGTTGAGTTTTGGGTTGGATCATGGATTTTAATTTCTAAACTCATTGGTCCATTGATGGATTAATTTATATTAAATTATTATTATTATTAATATATGTAATATAATATATATATATATATATATACTAAACAAAATTTTAAAAATCAAATATTACTGACAATTGATTATGTAAATTTATCGATGTGAACTGAGTAATCATCAATGCATCCTTAACCTTCAAGATCAAAGTGACAATGGGGCATACATGGCAAGTGTACTAGCATATGAGTTTTCAACTTTTGAATTAAGGTTGTCAAACCCTAAGAGTTTTATTGATTAAAGTAACTTTAGATGGACTTTAAAATATTTCAGACCTATTTACAAAAAGTATGCTCGTAATGTCTCATTGTTTTGGTAGAAAATAGTGTTTGAAACTCATCCTCACCATTCTTATTAAAACTCATTATCTCGAATATAATATGCTTACTTTTTCATCCTCCATTAATAGATAAATAAGAGTCAATGGAGTGTAGTGGGATGTGGTAACATCACAAGATTTTCTTTTTTTTTTTTAAGAAAAATCAAACAAGAAACTATTATGTCTGATTCATTTAATAAAAATTTAGCTTATAAAGAATATTGCGTTAAAAAACAGACAAAATTAAATATTTTGACATGTTGACCCAACCCAATTCCAATTGTTTACAAACGAATTAATTTAGGTTGAATTTCATTTTTTTTGTTCTTAGAAAACCGACCCAAAATCAACCCGTTCAAATTTAATTAAGTTGAATCACAAGTTTGACCAAAACTAACCCGCTTACACCCCTAATTTTAATCAATATAAAATAGAATTTAAAATATTTTAATATACAATGATAATTTTTAAAAAATATAATCTATCACAATATACTTTTAAATTTGTCTACTTAGGTCATTCAAGTGGAAAACTCAACTATGATCTAGATATTCGGTTTGAGTGAAGAAAAAAAAAAGATTTCTTTTATCAACCCAACCTAACAAAATTTAATGGATCTATTTTTTACTTGAGTCTTCTAAAATGAAAGTGCACTTTAGAATATCAAATGTACTAACAATAATTTATTAGCCTCATTTCATAGGGAACCCCAAAGTGGCTTTATTTCATTATATTACATCCGTATATTAATTCCATTCGTTTAATATCCCTATCTTTGGTGTCATTGAGATAAGAAATATCGTTTCTAATCTATCTATTTCTATAAATGGAAAATTGAAAAATTGTTATATAATAATCCAAAAATTGCAATAGAAAAATAATCCAAAAATTGCAATAGAAAAGAAAGAGAGGTTTGAGATGATTTTTCAATCTTTTATAAGGATAATCTAAATTTTTTGCAATCACCATAGTTTTATATTCACCTTATATTATTAATTAGTTTAAAAGTTATTAATGTTGCATACGCTTATAATAATAATAATAATAATGTTTAATTTAAAATAATAGAGAAAGGTGATACATATTTGTATAACTGCTTATTGGTCTTCACTTTTATTTGTTCATTTTACCCTCAAATGTATTTGCATGTTTAAAACAAAAATAATAATAGTCATATATAAACTGAAAATAAAAAATAAAAAATCTTTGATGTGATCTTTACTTTTATTTAGCCAATTTTGTCATTTTCTCTCACTTTTACCCACTACTTCAAACGTGGAAATTACACACTCTCTTTTTAATGCACACAATCAATAACCATAATTGCATCGCTACTCAAAGCTCACATTTAATTATCGTTGCTCCAGTTTTCTTTTCTCCCAAGTCATACTCATGTTCTTTTTTCTTCCTATTATTTTAGTATTGTTGCATTTTCATTCTTTCTACAATTTTGATCAAAGACGTTTCCCTCAATGATAAGAATTTTGATAAGTATCACATTTTTCTCTCACATGGTTCTCCTCTAGTCCTTCTTATTACTTTATGTATTTATTCACATTTTCTTTTATTCCAACTCATTCCTATACATTTTTCTATATTTTATTTCCTTTGTTTGTTACTAATTACCGTTTTAATTCATTTAACAGACTTTTCATGGGATATGCAGTTGAAAACTGTCATCGTCAAAGTAGGAAGCAATTTATGGAAAAGGGAGGAGGGAAAATATTTTTTCAAAGCCAAGATTATTATGCTTTTTCTATGACCAATTAATTATTTATATTTTTAGTTGTGCTGTGCTATTCAATATATTTTTAATTTTTTCATCTAGAGTTCGTCATGTATTGAACATAATTTAGAAATTGTAATTAGAATTTATTGTAGTATATTAATTTTTGACGCAATAGCACAATAGAAATGTGAATATACATATGCATGTAGCACATATGTTTCCGCTAGTTATTAATTAAGACAATTTCATATATATATATATATATATTAGTTAACATATTTTAAGACATCTTTGTTTTTCAATTGAATATTAATTCTTTATCCATATATACTTGGTTTAATTGTAATTTTGGTCCTCCTAGTTTTTCAGATCATGATTTTTGTTCCCCTGATTTTAATTATAATATTTGGTCTCCCTAGTTTTATAAATTTGCAATTTTGGTCCCTAATAGATTATTAAGTAATAATTATGGTTATTAGAGATTTAAATTAAATATAAATTATTAATCATTAAAAACTTTAATAAAAGATTATTAACCCTAATGTGATATTACTGCTAATAGAGTCGCATGCGACAATGGAGGTAGAAAAATGTGTTTGTAGAGAAGAGAAGGAACATAATGTTGTGAAAATTAGGATTAATAACTTTTATTTAATTTTAATAACTAATGATTTTAATTAATTCATAATTATTTGTTAATAATCTATCAAGAGGATCAAAATTACCAATTTATAAAATTAAGGGGACCAAATGTTATAATTAAAATTTAGGGAGACCAAAATTACAATTTAATCTTTATACTTTTAATTATTTAACTTCCACAAATCACCAAGAGTCGTCTAAGACACCCATTAACTATATTTTTTAAAACTTATTTAACAAGATTTTATTCTTGAACAAAAATTGGATAGACTTATTGGAGGGAGGATCCCATTGGCACGCAATCACTAGAAATTGAACCTATTAATTCGCCAATTATGAGTTGGACGCTTTCAGTCTATATATGAAATAATTTTTGCAAACAATGATCATGAGATTTACTTTTTAAGAGAGAAGAGTCATTAGTCTATTGTTTTTAAACTATAACTTTTACTAAATATTTTAAAATATTTTTACAAAACATTTTAAAAAAATGTTGTATATAAATTCTTTTATCAATACACATCCTTTAATTATTTCGTACAAAATTATTCTCAGCTAGCTCAAAATTATGAGGAGATTAATTGGTTCTGATTACAACTTCCGTACGTGGTCATTAATCAAACTTTCATAGAATAGGTAGAATGAAGATGCAAAAGAACAAATTAGAGAAAAGAAATTAATGAAGTTTGAAGAAAAGAAAAGGGAACAAATGCATTGCATATGTAATCTAAATTTGAAAATTTGAGAGCAGGCCATGGACGGATCTCTCTCTCAGCTTGACTTAGACTTCAACGTTCCTTAGTTTCTTGTTTTTAATTGATTGTCATACTCGGTTTGGTCATGCTCGTGCACATGCGTCGTTTCTTATGTGCTTTCATGCCCCGCAATTCTCAATCTAGCTACTGTTTATATATTATTTATTTATTTTTATATCTTTTCATTAATCATTAGCCTCAGCGAGCAAGTTGATGTTTATAAATTGCAACAATACAAACAAATGAAGTTTTCTTTGAAAGAACAAAAACAAATGCTACTATCTCGTTTTCCGTTTTTTGCTTACAAGAATATTGTGATCATGGAATAAGAGAATTAGGAAATTAAATTTATGAGCAGGTACTAGCTCACGGAGGCGTACATGCATGCATGCATAAACATCATGAAATAAATAAGTTATCATCCCAACAATGAGTTCGATATAGAGTGGTAACTGGTAAGTGATCAATTACGGTTCAAGGAAAAACTTGAGGTTCAAAGTTCTATGAATGCAAATTTTGTACCCACTCCATCATGCTAAAAAGAATTGAGTGTAAGAATAGCTTGAGGAAAAAGTTGCTACTTGCTACTTATATATTCCATAAATACACAATGTGTGATTAAAAAAAATTGAATACCTACTCGCTACAGCCTATCTACATGACATGTGTGCCCAAGACCGAACAACACTGTGTTAAAATATTAAAAATTAACTTTTAAAACATTGCATAACCAAACAAAGCACCAGTGGTCTAGCGGTAGAATAGTACCCTGCCACGGTACAGACCCAGGTTCGATTCCCGGCTGGTGCATAGCTTTAGGTTTTAGTTTTTTTATAACTTTTTTTAGTTTTTTACTTACCGTCAAATATACGATTAGATACCAATACCATGTTTAGAAGGAAACAAAGGGACCCACTGAGGTGGGTGAATTAACAAGACAAATTATTGGCTAATTTTTTAAAATAATACAAATTAAATAAATAATTGGCAAAAGGGGGCAAAACCAAAAAAATTTAGCAAAATGGGGTGATGAAACACGCCCATCTGGGGCGTGTTTAAACACGCCCAGATGGCGCCACGTGGCAGCAGCAACAGTGTCCTAGGGTTTCCGCAGAATTTTCGTAAATTACGGAAGCTCGTAACTTTTGACTGGGAAGTCCGATTGACACGAAATCGGTGGTCACGCGCTCGAAATTGAGAGGAGAAGGTCTGGGCATTTTCCCGAAGGGTTTATGTTTTAGGGTTTCAGATTTTGGATTTTGGGTATCGAATTTAGGGTTTTGGATCTAGGGTTTAGGGTTTAGGATTTCAGATTTAGGTTGATGAATTTCAGTTTAGGTTAGGGTTTTACGTTGTGATTAGGGTTTTAGATTTTGGATTTTGGGTATCGAATTTAGGGTTTAGGAACTAGGGTTTATGGTTTAGGGTTTCAGATTTAGGTTGATGGATTTCAGTTTAGGTTAGGGTTTTACGTTGTGATTAGGGTTTCAGATTTTGGATTTTGGGTATCGAATTTAGGGTTTAGGAACTAGGGTTTATGGTTTAGGGTTTCAGATTTAGGTTGATGGATTTCAGTTTAGGTTAGGGTTTTACGTTGTGATTAGGGTTTTAGATTTTGGATTTTGGGTATCGAATTTAGGGTTTAGGAACTAGGGTTTATGGTTTAGGGTTTCAGATTTAGGTTGATGGATTTCAGTTTAGGTTAGGGTTTTACGTTGTGATTAGGGTTTCAGATTTTGGATTTTGGGTATCGAATTTAGGGTTTAGGAACTAGGGTTTATGGTTTAGGGTTTCAGATTTAGGTTGATGGATTTCAGTTTAGGTTAGGGTTTTATGTTGTGATTAGGGTTTCAGATTTTGGATTTTGGGTATCGAATTTAGGGTTTAGGGTCCAGGGGTTATGTTGTGATTAGGGTTTAAGCCCTGGGGTAGTGATTAGGGTGTACGTAATTCGGGTTTAGGATTGATGATTTAGGATGTAGGGCTTATTGTTTAGGATTTAGGGTTTATTCTTTAAGGTTTATTGGGCTACCCTAAATCCTAAATCCTAAATCCTGAATCCTAAACAATAAACCCTACACCCTAAAGGAAAGAGCTCAGAAAACAGAAGCAAAGTGAAGAAATAAAATCAAAGAAAATTGCAGCTAAGGAAGTGCTTCCCAAGGCAAAACTTGAATTGGAAAACTAATTACTCAATATTAGTGTAGTGTATGTAACACTCATTAGATTGTTCACTGGCATAAACCCTAAACCGGGATCCATAACCCCTAAGTCTGTAACCGAAGAACTAAACCCGAATCACAAAGCTACCTCCCATAACATAGTAACCCCAACAAACTTTCATATCCTCCAATGTTATAGTTGCTTCTCCCCAAGGAAACACAAACATGTTGGTCTTTGAACACCACCTTTGTGCAAGCTCAATGATCAACTCATCATTCCTAAATCTGAAACCTTAAACCCTAAACCCTAGATCCTAAATCCTAAATTCGATACCCAAAATCCAAAATCTGAAACCCCAATCACAACGTAAACCCCTAACCTAATATGAAATCCACCAACCTAAATCTGAAATCCTAAACCCTAGATCCTAAACCCTAAGTTTGATGTTGTGATTGGAGTTTAGTTCTTCGATTACAGACTTAAGGGTTATGGATCTTGGTTTAGGGTTTATGCCAGTGAATAACCTAATGAGTGTTACATACACTTCACTAATATTGAGTAATTAGTTTTCCAATTCAAGTTTTGCCTTGGGAAGCACTTCCTTAGCTGCAATTTTCTTTGATTTTATCTCTTCACTTTGCTTCTGTTTTCTCATCTCTTTCCTTGAGGGTGGGGTTTTGGGTTTACAATTTAGGG
>PYAF01002242.1:1322533-1352601 GCA_007407185.1 Glycine tomentella
GTAATTTACGAAAATCCTGCGGAAACCCTAGGGCACTGTTGCTGCTGCCACGTGGCGCCATCTGGTGAAACACGCCCCATCTGGGCGTGTTTAAACACGCCCCAGATGGGCGTGTTTCATCACCCCATTTTGCTAAATTTTTTTGGTTTTGCCCCCTTTTGCCAATTATTTATTTAATTTGTATTATTTTAAAAAATTATTTTATTATAACAAAGCCATGTTTGCTGTAATATGAAGCAAGGAGTTACAAAGACAAGTGTATCAAAAGATGAAGACAAATAACCTCCAATCAAGTAGAAAAAGATGTGAGTGCTTGGGTCAGTATACCAGTACCACTGTAACTGTATATATGTATGAGTACCAAATGACGTAACTTGACATCAAATAGTCTAGCTGGCACCATATGATTATGAAGCAACGTTGATCATGGCTTTGGCCAAAGAGGCTACACTCCCACCCAAAAAACAAATAAATAAATTGAAAGGAATAATAATATAGTATATTTCAAAGGCATCAGCCAAATTCATGAGATAATAGTTCAAGTTTGAAAGATAAACATTTAATATATTTTATCTTGCATTTTAATTAGTACGTACACTATTCACAATTTTAGTTGTTAATTTATTCATTATTTATGATTTTCCAATACGTTGGGGTGGCAATTGGTGGAGTTTTGGTGTTTTTTGCTTGTTGGAAGCTTGCATTTCATCTCGACATGTTGTCTATATCTGTAATTGATGTGGCGATTGATATCATTCACGTCTCTCCTCTGCCATCAATATGCACGGAGCAACTAGCTCAAGGTGTTGGTGGTTTCCACTGGTATCAATGTTTGGCAAATGTTGGTCAATTTTTGTGAAAGTGCTACATTTGGGTGAATTTGCTTAACGCTCTTCATTTTTTGCTTGATGCACCTTCTAAGAAATAATTAACACCTTAAAGAGACATTTTTTGCCATTCATTTTGCATACCCTTTGTTGCATGCTCAACCTCGTTATTGTAGCAGCCTCCTTCATTGAAGGCACCACAAAAGACACACTCGAAGGTAAGTGGGTGTGCATTATGTATTACGTATTGTTCGATCCATAATGCATTTTTATGTATCAAGGATTAAGCAATCTATAATACATTTGCATTACAGATTACTCAATTCAAAACTATACAAGGGTGATATGGTGTCGATATTCGAGCGTCACAATAATGCACGTGGCAGTAGTAGGCAGTTGGGTGGTAGCATGGTGGTGGGTTTGGTGTGGTGTGTGGAGGTGGCGTTGGGTGGAGGTCATGGAGGTTTGGAAGGGAGAGAAGGAGAGAACTAGTGTTTACTTGGAAGAAGGATAAAAGGGAAATATTGGGAATTGCGGGGTGCACCAAGTAAGAAAAGATTTGCCTTAAGTAATTAGCCATTCGGGGGTGTGGCACCAGACTTATAAGAGTGCAATTCATCTTCTACACCATTACTTGAATAGTGCAATTCACTATTAATACACATCCTTTATAATGTTGAATGGCCTTTTTCTTGCCACTGAATTTTAATTAGGGAAATTGTTACTCTTGCCTCGTTTTGCTATTCACACCTCCATGTGAGTTTAAATGAATTTATTCTCAAAATATCCTTATTTCCGTTGTACAAAATACACAATGGAATGCCTAAATTAAAATATTTAAATTTAAAATTTAAAACATTATACAACAAACAAATATCTTAAAGATTTACTAAATTAAAAATCATATTATGCCGTAACACATTATTTATTGAAAATTTGTTGTTGAATTGTAATTTTGTCTCTTAAACTAAACCACCCCTCAGTCTCAGAAATAGTATTTTGCAGCCCCATCTCCTTCACAAGCTTTGCATCTCCATCTAAAAGCTATTCTCGGTGTATAGCACTGCTCCACCCAGCTTGTAGCAGCCATAATCACGTTTCCTTCAAAGTGTCTAGCAATTTATAGCTCCCAAACCACTCCCTTCTCACGACTCTTTCTTTTTCGCCCACGAGGATGCTATTTCGACATCCTTTGAAGGAAAGTCTTCACCTTTGCCATTCCTATGACCACTATCTCAGCTATCATTATTTTAACATTTATTATTACATAACAACTTATTATTTCATACACTGGTATGTAAATGTATCTACATAGCACTCGTTTGTCTAGAAATACTTTTAGAACAAGAATAAAAAAAAAAAAAAATGAAATGAACTTTTCCATAAATTAAAATGAGTTTTCTATTAGATCATTTGTAGATGTCAATCTCATCTTTTATAAAAGCTATATTGATGAATTTCTAAAAATTAGTTAATGGAGAGTTTATTTTTTACTTATAAAAAAATTCATCTCATTTTTTTCTTTTTATTTTTTTCTTTTAAAAATATTTTTAGAAAAATTTACCCAACTAAGCTTCATAATAATTGTTGTCCTTCGTCAGATCTCTTTTTAATCTACACTTAGACTTTTTCCGCTGAGTTCCTCCGTTTCTTAAATGGCACACTATGACTTCATCTTATTTTGGCAGCTTATACAGTGATCTCTTTGATTTGTTCTATTTGTTTTTCTCTTCAGATGACTTTTTCTTGACCAGATGTTTAGAAAGTAAATTTATATTTGAGATTATAATAAGTGTAATATTTATGATGTTAAATCATGATAAGTGACAGGTTACAAATCTCTTATTTGTTTCAAGGTTAAAATGTTTATCTTTTTTTAAAATTTTCAACAAGGTGACTCTGATTCAAAATTACTTAAATTAAAGGACTTATTGATATGAGAATTTGTTTCCTTTGTAAAAAAAAACACTTTTTTTGTAGATTTAAATTTTTTTATGAATACATTTTGTGTCCTGCATATAGAGAGTGAAGAATTTTTCATTATCCTTATTTTACTTTTTATATTTATTATATGCTGTGAATTGCATGTTAAGCGGAACATAGACTTGGTGTAAAAGAATTTACTTTTTAGTGTTACTGATTATTGATCACATTGTCTCATCATTTGTTTGTTTTTTCTTTACATTTTACCCTCACTCCATGTATAGGATCATATCTCTCATGCCTAATGCCTCTAAGCTGAAATAATGAATCAATTAAAATTTATCTAAAAAATAATTCATTAAAATCTGTATGATTTTGAATACTAGAAATCTTCTTTTTAAGTTGTAAATAAAATGCTATCGGATTTTGTTGTTATAAGAAAATAATCTTAAAAGTCTTAATTAATAAAATAAAATTCTTTTATCTAGTTTAAAATCTTAATTGAAAATATTTTTATTAAAAAAATCTTTTAAAATCTTGATTGAATATGTTAAATAAATTGTGTTTTGTCGCTGGAATTAATACGTGCAGAGCTTTCAATTGGAGAAAAGGACTGGGAACAAATGTTACATACATGTTTTCCGCAAGAGAACTCGGTGCCAACTTCAAATGTCGCTGCCACTGGAGAAGCTTGCCAGAGTCCAGGTCAGGTTTCATTCACCTTTTTCCTTTTAGTTTTACTGTTTGACTCATGTTAGATATATATATATATATATATATATATATATATATATATATATATATATATATATATATATAGATAGATGTCATTCTTGGCATGCATGCCAGGTTCCAAGAAGTCCCTACCATTTGCCCTATGCGCCCTTTTTTTGCATTTATAGCGTGATAAAGTGCAGTATATATATCTTGTCCCAAAATATTCAATATGCAGCTTTTCTTGTGTTCAAGTTTATCGATGCCAGCAAATTAAAGTACCATTAAGGTGTTATCAGTAGATTTTTTCAGCCTCATCACCATCAGCCATAGCAGTCATAGTTTCCTGCGACAACAACGTACTAATATTACTAATTTGAGAACCGATGGGTGGTTGGAGACTCAGTTAGGAAACTTCAATTCAGGCCTAAAAGACGACCATGGCCTTCTGCTGCTGATGATGATAATGATGATGAATGTTGTGGAGTCAAGGAGTCATATATGTAAACCCGGTGGTTTCATTCTTGAAGTTGAAGGATAGAAGTTAGGCCTAATTAACCATGTCTCATCCCCCAATTAAGTTCTTACTCTGATTTTAAATTGCGGTTGTGGTGAGGCAGAAAACCTTTACATTACGAACTATTACAGGAAAATATATTGACATTGTGGTCGCAATTGTGGTTTCAAAGTGCAATTTAATTAAAACCATGTTTTTACTCTTTAGCACTTAGCAGTGCAGTGAGATAGTATTATTTTTAATATTATCATCATTAATTAGTGCTCATGAGTAATAGGCAGATAAGTTATTAAGAAGCTTAGTACTATTTATAAAGGGTAGCTGAGATTGTGGTTCAATGTTGATTTTATTCGTCTTGGGTTTGCTTCGATTTCCAGCTACGTATATTCCCTCGAGTTGGCTGCAGGGACATACTTAATACTAATTTAATTGCGTTTTGGTTTGCCTATTTCAAATGCCAAATATGCATATATAGATTTTACATTTCAGAAAAGGGTTGAATTTACACTCCTAAAAGAAAAAAATAAATTGTGAATGCTTTCCCTTTGAATATTGTCAAGTTGCAATTGAGTGTTTTATCGTTTCCAGGATCAATGAATTACCTAAATATGATCATTTTGAAGGACCTTCTTCAGATTCCTCTGTTACATCATTAGTAACGTATCAGCAGTAACCTTGTCTAGTGTTGTGTACTTTAAAATAAACTACGTACTTTCATGGTTCCATTCTCACGTATTAATTCTCTTCAAGAAATGGAACATGTGAAGCTTTTCTAGCAAACTACCATTCAGATTTTGCTGCAAGAGAGTATTAGGAACTATGATTTGATTAAACTAGAAATAAATTGAATAACAATATAAAAGATATATAACAATTAAGATGAACCAATTAAGTCAAGTGAAAAAAAAAATTAAGATTCATAATTTTCAAACCTTTCGATCATTTTAGACATTCTTATTTGCAAGAGTACGTCAAAATTGAAAGTCGCAAGGCTTGTTATTCGGTGAATATAACTACTTATAAAACTTTCTTAAAAAGGATCGCGAAGAAGTGTTACATGTTTCCCTGAATTCTTGCATTTCCCACATTGCTTCCGGAATGATCATTCGAGAAGTAAAAGTAATATGGGAAATGCAGGAAGCAATTTTGGAAATGCAGAAAAAATAAAATCACCCACCATTGACTGTAATCGTGCAGCTGGACAAGGCTGAAAGAGTCCAGGTCTGCTTTTATCCACTTTTTTCTTTTAAAGGTTCAAAAAAGTTGCTAGGGTTCCTTCTGAATCCTTAGGAACCCTTCTTTGACACACACACACGTGTGTATATATATATATATATATATATATATATATAGGATGATAGACACCAGTATCCTGTCCCCAAATACTCACTATACAGCTTTTCTTGTGTCCAATATATTTATTAATTTTACTGTTTTACATAGGCCTTGCCACGAGTTTTGTTTTTCCTTATTTCGACACTTAACATCCAACTGATGTAAAGTTGTTGTCAATGTTGCTTGCTGATTCTTAATCAACTCTTTAAACTCCTATAAAGGTTATAGCATGTTTGGATAATCATTTTGTGTTTCCAATTACATCCATATTTTGACGAAGCCAACGAAGGGACCCACAGTGGTGGATAGATTAACAAGACAATGGGAAGGATAATAGCAAGTAGCCGCACGTTGGATTTTGATACCCAGCACTAATAAGAAATAATCTTATGGCTGAACAGATGGCAGCAGCGGTATTTTGTTATTCTAGTCAATAAGCTTTTCATATTTTATTGTTTAAATTGCCTATGAGAGGCAATAGAATGCCAGGGCATTAAGTATCAATTTAGTTAATGAATTTTGAAATTCGATTCTCTGCCTCTTCCTCCGGTGTGCGTGAGTTTTTGTAAAGCAATTTTTTTTTTTCCATGTCGTCTTTCGCTTTGCATGTGTGGGTTTTCAATTTTTCTTGTCCCACTGCTATCAATTTTGAACTAAAAGGCTTTACAACCACAAGCTCTTTATTTTATCCAAATTCAATGTGTCAAATAATGTTGTTAAAACCTGAAAGAAGATTGAACTGCTATACTTCCAGTTCAAGTTCAACTTGAATAAATTGATCAAAGCAAAAATATGATAAAATTAACTTACATAATACAGTATAAAACAAATTTATTAAACATGAAAAATATCAACTAATGATTTAATGGTTATCAGTTCGTTTAATCAGTTCATTCGAAATGGCTATTAGGATGAGGAGTACCAATCTTCTAGAGAATAGATGAAGCATAATCTAAATCAAAGAGAAAATATAAACAACCTGGATTTTTTTTTTTGTGGTGTACAAACTGGATATGGACATTACTCGTTGGATTAAATGAAACAGCAAAGTCTTTATACAAACATAAAGGAAAATCTTACAAGTAACGCTGACAAGTGCGTAGAAAGACCAATTACCTAGTCAGATAGTATATTATAAGAAAAAGCACAACAAAGGATGCTACAAGTGAAAACATTCTTCGGCTCGATTTTGTCTCAAATACCTGAAAGATGACACAAGATCATTAAAAAAGACATGGAAAAATAAATACTAATTGATCCTGAGAGGGACGACAACACTCTACCCTAGCCAAATCTATTGACATTCTCTCCCGTATCAAAAAGGAAAGGAGAAGACAACAAATGTATATTAGTGCATTCAAGATTTAAAGTCCACATACCATTTTGAATTTATCCATAGTGCCTGAGAGGACTCCTCTCGAAGAATCCATATCATTTCCCTATATAAAATAGCAACAGATTATTAAAAAATAATGCGATATAGCAGAGAAAATGCAAATGTTTTCAATAAACGCAATAGACAGTACACACCATACGATCCAGCATCCGGTTATGACTATCCACTTCCTCATTTATATCACCTGACAACTGTTGCAATTATGCTCATTAAAACTTCAATTATAGTTGATAAAGTGAAAATTTTAAACCATCAGAAAACTGCACGTTGTTAATATCTTTACAGGATTCAACTACGTCCATCTTATAAAGGGTTTCAAGAACCAAATGAATATTATAATTATAATACTCAAAGTGAACAGCAACAGTTACACCATCAGAGAATAACACGTAATAAGTAATTAAGGTCAACAGTGATTCAGTGAAGAAGTTGGAGAGTAATAACAAGACTAGAAAATTAAAATTACTCAAAGCAAGGAAAAAAGAATCACTTCCAAGCATCAATGCAATATACATAAAAAAAAAAATTCCAATTTCCAGAAGGTTGCAATCCTGCAATGTAATTTACCTTTCACTTACTAGTTGAAATGAAATCAAATGAAGAAACAATTAAAGTGTGCATCAATTACTAGTATACAGGAAGACATAACAGGGAATCTAGGGCATGTTGCAAGATATGTTAAGCTTACTCTTTTAAGCAGATTGACTCTATCTTGCAATCCATCCAATGCTTGTTCATTATCATGTTCATCAATTTCATGGGAAGAACTTGAGGAGTAAAGAGATGATGCTCTGACGCCACCCTCCTCAATACCATCAAAAAGAGCAACTCTGTTGTTACGACCATCTCTGAAACAGAAAGAAGAATGTACAAAATGGTAATATGAGCCAAGATGGTCAGATAATAAACACAGGCAAGATAATTTTCACTTCTAGACATTTGAACAGTTTTAGACTTATCAGAGTCATTTGACATTTCCATAAGTGCATAAACTATCAAGGATTGAAGATAGATAAATTAAATCAGAAGGAAATAGAAAGGCTGTCTCAGCATTTCTGATTCCCGGGGGGGGGGGGGGGGGAGACACGCCATACACTTATACATTTCTAAAAAATAGAATTATAAACAGAGATCAAATAACCCCTAAAACTGATGAAATAAAAATTAGGAATAGTGCAGCAGAACACATTTTCCACCAAATAATGAGGGAGGAGAAATGAAGCTTTCTATTTGAGTTACAAAATCTTTTGTCACCTCACCTATATCCTGGGCAGCAAAAGGTCACGCGATATTTACTAAACAAGTATAACAGTGGAATGACATTTTCATCAATTATGTTACACACTCATATTCATTATCCAACCACATCTTCATCATAGTCTTTTGAATACACGGGAATACATGCATAAAATTTGTTTCTCTGTGAACATCAACCACATTGTTATTTTCAGTATAAACAGATGTGTTAAGCTACGATGTAAAGGTGCAGACGGAACTTGCCCAAGTCCATCACCACTGCACTCAATTTTGTAAGTATTCTGACACATTCAAAGAACCGACTCAAAGAAGAAGAAGAAAAAAATGTCCCCTCGAAGCCTCCAATACATATAATGACATAAATAGACAGTTAAAAACAGGGCTAATCCAACACAAACAAAATACAGCACGGCATTGGTAACTCATTCAAGGAAGCATACGCTGAGATATGGAACATGGAAAACACTGTTTAATCATTTAATCAACACAATTCAACCAAGTCAAGTTGTAAAACATCTATCCTCATATTGTTACAGGAATCTACATGCCAGATTGCCAGTGATAATAACTTAGTAATCACTGATCCGAGAATCAAAGCTATTCTTATTCATTCCAATTGGAATCATTCAACAGTGGAATTTGAAATCAATAATAGCACCGAAACTAAACTCGTCCACAATTCACCAGTCCACCTACCTCCTCCCACACAAAACAATTCTAAATTGAAATTAAAAAAACCGAAGCCACGAAACAGCAATTCACAACACAAATCCCACTTATCAATCGATTCAAATCGTCACGAGACAGAAAATCCAAACCGTCCTACGACGCCGTATCCACGGATCTGAAGTAACAAACAACTATTTCCCAACGTAACCAAATCGAGTAACGACCGACACAATTTTTCAGAACTCGAAAGAACACATCAACGAGAGATAACACGAGTTCAATCCACACTAACCTTCTAGCATTCATGGCTCACCAGATCACAAATTCCAACACCGTTTCGCAAATTCTCGATCGCGTTTCCTAGCCAAAAAAAAAAATACAAAATAAAAACCACGATCAATTAAAGGAAAATCGTAAGAAAAATAAATGAACAAAATTCAGATCTGAATATGAAAGGAAGAGGAAGATTCGAGAAGGTAGACGAACCTTTGTTGAAATAAAAACTTAGTGTAAAGCAGAAAAAAGAGAAGTAGAAGGAGAAGAGTGAATCAGAGGTTTATATATGATACGAGTGTAACACTGTAATTAGCTTTGAGTTAAAGATTATACTAAAAGGTGGCAATGTGCAGGGCCCAACCCTTGTACTCATGTTATCCACGCACACTATTAGTAACCTAACCGTATGCATGCGTGTTGTCTAGTATTCGTTTTTTTTTTTTTTTCTTAATTCCTGGCTTGAAAAATGGAAGAGGTGGATCTTGTTCTTTTGTAGGGTCTGTTTTCCAGCTAGTCTTGCTTTGAAAGTAACTATGAGCCTCAAAAGAAATACCTTAACTTGGTATTATTCATCATATTTTAATATTGTCATAAATCATCTTGTTGATCTAAGTAAAATAAATTTGAATTCAAGAGTTTGAATCTTACAAATAAAAAAATATATGTATACATATATATAATATTAAAAAGAAATTATATTAAAAATAATTAATTAAATTTCAAATAAAATTAATAAATATCTCACACAAATATTACGAAAAATAAAAAAAAATATATTAAATGTGACTTGAAGACTAAATGTAATTCACAGTTAAACCAGATTAAATTTTGATACATCATACATTATTCTCTATTCCGATACTTAATAACATATTTGATTGAATTTGTTATTATTTATTCTCTATAAATTGAATTGTTTAGGGCTTTCACTCCTTCTTTGTATAATTACATCTTTCACAATTTAAGAAAAAGTATCTTGTTGAAGAGTTTTTGGCAAACTCAATTTACCTCACTTAAGTTTGACTAACAATTTAGGTAACACTTTATAATTGAAGGATTATGATCATATTTCTTACCCTTTTGACCAAGAGTAACTTAACTTTCTTGCGATGCATATAGCAAACACCAAATGTGAATACTTTTTGGCGCACAATCTCGGTGTCCTGTTTGGTGAATAACTCATATCTTTTATTGTCATTCAACCCAACTTTTGAGGCTATCTTTGATTTCGCGTTTAATCACATTGAACGCCAAAAAAAAAAAATCTTGCAAAAATTACATTTAATATGTCTCAAAATGTGTGATTTTTATAAAACAAACACACACTAAGTTTCCTAAATATATAGACTTGTCTTTTAACTATAATGATGGCCTTTTGTAGTTATATTATAGCTAGAGTGAACAATGATATCACCAACTAATTATTTTGGGAAGACTCTTTTAACTACTTCATAAAAGTTAACAAATTATCTTTAAAATTATTTTTTATTTTTTTTTATTTTTTTACCTCATTAATTAATGCATCTCCATGACTTCACTTTTTTTATTAAAAAAATGCAATGAACAATATTTTAAAAGGATCTATTTTAGGATTAAGATGAATTTTCCAATGAAATCTTATAAATAAAAACAGAAATAAAATATGACAAGACATTCCAATAGGTTAAGCCAAATAGAATATCATACACGTGAGAGGAAGACTCGATAAACGTGGACTAGCACTAGCAATAACACATCATAGGGCAAAGGGCAAGAAAGTTGTAACACAAATTGAAGGGCAACATTAATGAAGCTAAATGACTACCTCTATTAGTGAACCAATGTTTTTTTTTCTTAATTAATGTGCAAAGAATGAAGAATATGTTCATTAGGCATCTTAGGTTGCTGTCTGGAAAACCAGCAAAAATCCTTCAAACTAAGATGTTAAGAAGCTCGAGTCACGGTTTTAAACATTTTTGTAACATTCGATGCTTTTTTGTACAAACTAAAGAATGAATAAGCCTGGAAAATTTGGCCACATTAAGCCATGTTAGCATTCACAGAATCAGATCACTAATTCCAAAATATGTAGTTCCTTGTTGAAAGGCATTAATGACATAATCAACCTGAATTTGAGCCAACGGGATTTTGAATCGAATGCCACCTCCAATCCCAAACCCAATTCCTGGTTTACCATGTCTCTCTCCTGGATTGTCTGCAGTTATTATCATTGGATCGAAATGTTATAACAACTAATGATATCATTGCAATTTAACACATCTTGAGAGTTAAAACAAGTGATAGTCATACTATAACGATAGTTAAAAAAGTGATAGTGATGCTAAAAAGATCTAAAGTCAACATTGTTGAAGAGATCTAGACATGCATAAAGGCTGATGAGGTAACTATGTATTCAGTCCTACTCCTACCAACTCCAAGATATGGCTATGTGAAGGGATTCCTCATGTGATATTTTGGTCATGTGAAATCCCAACATTTAATTAAAAATAAGAGAAAAAATTTAAATAAAAAAATAAAGACACGAGGTTTTAATAGTAGAGATTCTACTAAAAAATAATAATTGAGATTCTACGAGAGAAAATCCAAGTGAAAATTTCACATGAGAGGATATACTTTAGAGAAAAGACTTTCTCAGTAATTTTAGTCATGTGGATCCTCTCCAACTAACTCTCTTGAATTAATCTATCTCTTATGTCAAATCACAACTATTCATTACAACTAAAATCTAAAGTGATTGGCAAATTAATGAAAATTGATCAACATTTTTGGAGATCTATGGATGGAGTATGTCAAAATTGGTTAATGCTAATAGAGATTGATCAATTTCAAAAACCATAGACCACTATCCAAAAATAATCGTTGACCAATCCTCATTCGACCAATTGTAGAACGACTAACGTTTTAGAATATACTACTCCTAAAGGCGAGAGAGTGTTGAACTGAGACGATCTATTTTCAATTTTTAGTTTCAATAATGTTATTTTCACATTCTAATTTCGGAGATTAAGTTTTATTATTTATTATAGAAAGAGCTTAATTAAGGGCCATAACAGAACAAAAGACTATCAAGAAGGCTAAAAGATGGATTAATGTAGCCAAACTTTTTTCGGAGATAAACTTGTGACTGGATTTCTGAATGATTAGTGTATTTGAATTAGGTTCATGGTGAGAAATAAGCAATTATTTTTTTATGGTGAAGATAAAGTAACGTAATTGTTTCTACATTTTTATGGTATCATCATGATTTTGAGGAATAGAATTGATTTTTGGTGTTATCCAAACATATTAATGAAACTTACTGGGAACTTTATAACTGCTCCACAGGTCAGATCCACAGTCCAGGAAGATAACACCTGTCAGTTTCTTGTTCTGCAAATGGAGTAAGGTGATCAGCAACAATTATTGGTAGAAATGCTTATAAAGGTGTCACGGTAGATATTTATGGAGATTTTAATCAGTATGTTATATGATAAGGCCAATGGCCAAAAAGATCTAAGTACTGGGAATTTTATTTAGAACATTACACATCATGTTTTGTTCTTGACAAGAAGATGCTTTCTTGCTACAGATGAAAACCATGCTTTTGTCACTAACAGTAAAACTTGCTAGCAAAGAGATTTCTTGTTGGTTAAATCATTACTATAGATGCAAGAGAAAATCAAATTATGATTAAATCAAGGATGGAAAATAGCTTATATTTTGGTAATTATTTAACCCCTGAAGATGTAATGTCTCACTGCAAGATTGAAAAGTGATAACATCTTGCCATTGGTATCAGGAAACAAAGTAACTATTAAGCAATCAGGAAGACAATGTTGAGAGTCTGGAGTAGAATGAAGAATTATGATACAGCTTAGGAGCATAACAGACAAGTGGCAGAAGGCAGGTTTACTCAAGCAGAGAAGTAATCTTCACAATAAAAATGTCTATAATCCTTGTCCCATTTTTCTTTTTCTTTTTGGTTTTCAATAAGTATTTCTTTTTCAGAAGCAATCCTATTACAAATGCGGTGGGATATTAAATATGGACACCTATTTCAATGAATTGAATCTTGGTTCGCCATATTGTGAGGGGATGGCCCCTTTCACTAGATCACCTAACACAATTTGGTAATCCTTGCCCATGTTGATTTCTAAGGTTACAAGACAATCAATATAAGGACTCCAAACTGGAGGGCAAGATTTCTCCAAGTATACTAACTGATATACAACAAAAATCCAGCTTGGGAAAAGAAAACTTAAAATAAATTTAAATTAGAACCTTAACAAAAATTCAGCAGCATTATTTACATGAGTCTTATGTGGACAAGAAAAATGAAAAATACAGAAACAGTGTAATATTATTTGTGGCACAAGCCAAAGCCAAGTAATGACTAATGAGCATCATACCAATGGGATTGACAATTCACTTGTAGATACCAAACACGACTGTCCAACACCAACTGCACCCTCCCCATAGCCTCGCACACTACTGGGACCACCGATTGCAAATGCTTGATATGGAGCAAAGGATCCCATAACTGTTCCACCACTCATCCTGTCAGAAAATTAAGACTGGAAAATTAATTGATGCAGTTATTTATTTTTTATCAGCAAACAAATATTAGTTATTTTTACTTGTTAGTTTGTTAATTTTTGTTTACGGGAGGACTCGAACCTACAATCTATTTCTTCCTCCCTTTATCCTTTACCACCTAATACTCGAATAGAAACGTAGATTTACTTCAAATTAAGAAGATAATGAAATTGGAAGTGCATAAATACTGTCTCAAGTGCTTCCTTTTTTGGCATTCACTTATATTAGTATTGTTTATTTACCATTTTGTACGAATCATTCTATATATTACTTATCACAAGAAATTATTGGATAGTCTCAAAGTCAAATCACTAATAGTGTGTGTGTGTGTTTTCCGTTAAAAGCCCACAAAATGGACATTTAACTAGAAGTAAGAATTTTCTGTTTCTCACAAAACTTAACAGAGATTTGGAAAGTGTGTCCACATAGGAAAACGGAAAAACAAACATATCCTAAGTGTCCGTAGTTCTCACCACTCTATTTTCAAGTTTTTTAATTTATAAGAAAGAATGGAGAATTCTTTATTACATGTTATATAAAGATTAGTTGGAATATTCACCAGAAAAAAAATTAGTTGGAACCGTAATAATTTCGGACCATTTATTAATTCCTCGTTATATCTTGACTCTTGATCAATGTTGCATGATAACAACTTGAACACATAATAAAACTTCTCCCAGCAGTCATTTACCTAGTGGCTAAGGCAGTGATGCATAAGCACTGAACGTGGAAATAGAACTCACCGTGAGGAGAAAAATGTTGGTCCAAGTTTAATTCCTCTTGCAGCAGAAACTTCAAACCGGTAGTAGGTTAGCAACATTGGTGAAATTGGAGTCCCAAGTTCCATCTGGACACTAAACTGAATACAAACAATTAATTAATAAATTGGATATGACTTGCCCACAAATAATGGCTACAAGTTTGCATCATCTCCCAAAGTTAATTTTTAATTCATGTATAACAATTTTAACTTATATGGAAGAAATTTACTTAATTTTTATTTTCTTATTTACTTCTATGAGTGTTTATAGGAAAGTTCATCCAAACAATTTTCAGGATTTTAATTTCTCACTTTTGGATTACCAATTAAGTTAACTTACGTTAGTAAAGCCGTGATCGCTTTCATCTTCATAACGAGATTCTTGACTAATCACTATTAAGTTGTCAGATGGACCTCCACTACGTCAAATTTTTAAAAAAAATCATGGTAAGCCAAAATTATTCATCAAACAGGTCAATTTTCTGAGGACTGAATCGAATAAATTTCAACAACCTGCGAGTCAGTTGAAAACCATCTTGATCTGTGCTTATAGAGCGGCCTTCATCGTGCGTAAAGTGAAAACGCTGCACAATTGATCTTAGTATCATTTTTCCAACCCAACAAACATGACCAAGAATATTCTCTACATTAAAGGCATGCATGTGGAACTTAATTCAATTTAAATGCACACAATATTGATTGCAAGGTAAGAATATAAGAATTAATGAAAACCAACATTAACTTATAACTCCACCAACCTTAAAGTATACACGGGTTGCTTTGGCTTTGCTTGAATCAGATTCCGAAGGCGCAATATAATCAAACCCAATCGACAACTTGGATAACCTTACACCTCGACTTAGGGAATGTGAAAAATTGTTCATGGGAATTCCATGGATTCCAACCTCGGGTGAAACTGAATGCTATCAAGGAAAAAAGTTAAATAAATTTTTCTATATTTAAAATTAGTTTATTTATTAGTTAAGAATAAGCTTTTAGAAAATTTAACATGACATAATGTTTATAAACTAGCTTATGCTTTAACTTATGAACAAACTTATTTCTTTTTTACTTAATAGGTATAGCTCAACTAGTCTTCCATCCTTGCAAAATATACTTTTTTTTGGAAAGAATGACAGGAACTTTAAGTGTGAATAAATCTAACTGAAGATTAATTTTATAATCAATCCTAAGGATTGAAGCTTATAGGATACCTTGAAATATCACGAGTCTAGGACTCTAATTATATATGGTACTTACCAAATAAAAACTTATTTATTTTTTATTAATTTCTTTTTCTATAAGTTTTAATGAAAAAAATTATTCAACAGGGCTAGAATGCAACAGTACAAACCTTAATGGTTAAAGACGGGGCACCAAGATGTAGAGGTTTATGGTACCTATAGGTGAGCAATAGGTCTGAATCATGCAGCCCCTTGTGCCACGACATATCAAGCAAATCTCTGTAATAAAATAGGCCAGGTTGCTTCAAGCGAAGGCTGCATTGAAGAATGAAATTGACACTTGGTTATATATATTTACACTTAAACTACGTACCCAATTTGATGTAAATGTGGATAGAAAATTTAGAAATCAAACCAAATCGTGTACCTGCCAGTAGCCATAGAAACCAGAATGCTAGATAGCCTGTAGTCATGAAAAACATGTATCATCAGAAAATATATAACTCAACCAAAACATTATCAGTTTAGGTTTGAAGCATTGAGTAGTAGAAAACCTGCAAGGGGAGAGCATGCAAGAACTACATAGCTTTCGAGTGAAATCAACTCCAACATCGAGCTTTGCTGCCATGCACAAAATTTCATAGTGAATGCAATTACTTGGTAATGAATTAATGATATGCAAAGTTGATTAATTAACCAACTAGCTAGACTTGCACAAAAAGAAAATGACAAATTAATAAAACAAGTTTGAAGCGAAATTAACGAACATCTTCCAATATGGATACTTTTGTTTGCTCCCATTTCTGATCGACTAGTCTTCGGTTCAAGAACTGAAAGAAAGAATATAGGAAACGATGAAGTGGAAAACAAAGTTTAATTTCGTAATTTGGCGGCTAGGCAACGTACGGGTACATATCTGTTGGAAAAGGTGGAGGTTCCATGCTTTCTAGATTTGACATTCTTTGTTTGACATAGATGAGGAGTTTTGTCCCCTCGTTGCTTCCTCATTTGTCTTTAATTACCTCATGAATCAAAGAATATGCTATGAAATGTTTCCGATTATATAATATTAATATGATCATTTTCTTACTGATTAATTATGACGAGTTTTATATTATATTATATATATAATAGGATATTATGATGTTTCTTACTATATTTTATATAAATTAGGAATAAAATACATCACAATAATTATATATATAGTGAACTAAGTTTTTAGTTATTAATTTTTTTTTTCAAATTTCAGGTGTTGATCCTTAAACAACTATTTGATAGGTTAAAGTTCTTTTAAAGTTTTTTTTTTTTCTGTTATAACTTTTAGTCCCGACCATTAAAATGTGTCTTTAAATGGTATTATCAGAGACCACCACATGTCATTTTCTAAAATAATTTAATACAATTTATTTTTTTGGCTGACTTATTTTTAAACACAATGCAAGTAGCAATTTGTAATAAAAATTTTGCTCTACTAATGAAAACAACAACAAGAACATACAAAGCCTCAGGAATTAATTGAGATCGAAAAGTGGGGCTTGTTATGTGTGAGAAACAAAATACTTCATCGACAAATAAGTTGGATAAAGGAAAAGAAACCGGCGTTTTATACTCTCTACTTGTAAATCCAAAGAGTTTATTTTCTTTTTTATCATTTAGAAAATATAATGAAGTTCTTTATGTCTGCGATTATGAGAGCATGTTTGAGTGACGACGTCGGGTTTTGCGGCGGTGCGTTGTTTCGAAATCTGATTCAATATAGATTTTACGCAGTTGAGATGCACAAATCTGAAATTATTTGAATGAGTAAAAGGCTTATAGCAATTTTAATTCTCATTTTGAATTGTTGTTTCCATTTTGTATCTTATTTTATTTGGTGAATTGTGATCCACAAACATGCTTCTTTTATGTAGGAAGAACACTCATAACGTTCTTGGCTTTCCTGAGGTGTTATTGTTGCAATTCTTAATTTTATAAATGTTGGAGAAGCAATTTATGACGCCGCCAAAAAATTTAATACCTTTTAAAAAGTCACCCAAGTAATTTTTGGCAGCTAAAAACTTTTAAAAGATGAAACTCATTAGAATATTTAAAAGGTAACACATGTCCATATAAGAGGATACCTCATCATCATTTAACGTGATTTCTAACAACAAGGACTAAAAATCGTAACGATAAAAAACTTAAAGGACTTTAACCACTCAAATATTTGTTTAGGGGATACAATTCATAATTTGAAAAAGTTGAAAAACTAAAAACTTAGTATAAACACCTACAATATGCTATCCAATACTTAGTGAGAAAAAGAGAAAAAAATATAAATATAATAAAATATATGATGTGATAAAAAAAGAAAGATAGAAATAAGAGATGTTGATGTTGTGTTTAAAATCATGAGATTTTTATTTGTATATCATTACTCTATACCAAAAATCTCATTAATTGTATATATTTAGAATTTTTTATTTAAGTGGTTCAAGATTTAGAATTTATCATTAATAGCTGTAAATATGCTTTTATTATGTGTGGAGGAATACATAATCAAGAAAGATATATATCAAAATCAAATGTCTTTGATTCCTACGTGGAAAGAAATATGAGATTACATAAGCGTATTGAAAACCAAGATTACGCTGCCAAGCGCTTTTAACTTGAGCTTGAAATCACAAATTACATGTTATTCCTAAAGATTCAGTTGCTGTCATTCGAGAGGTCTGCCATATTAGTCAACCGAGACCAATTTCTCATGAAACCCCAACAAGAGTTCAAAGGTTTTACGAGTTTCTTTGCCAAATTGGAGTCTCGTTCCTTCCTTCTTCAAATAATGTTTGTGTTGGTGAATTGAATTACCAAGAGCAGCGTTTTCTTACTCCAGGATGTCCCATGACGAATTGGTCTAAAAACTAGTTACAGCTGCCTGTGCTTCACAAAGTCAAGGTAAAAGGACGCAATATGACACAGATCTAATGTTTTTCATGCAAGCAATTTTCACATATTGTTCGTCATTGCACTAAAAAAATTTACAACAACTATAAGCAAGTGATCACATTATTACTCAGTGTCCCACAAGACCTTTTTTTTCTGTACTTTTGGAATTACTTTCCGCACTTCTCATATTACGTCCTGCCATTTTCGGAGTGTAGAAAGCAATTGCCAGCAGTGAGTAGTGCAAGTTTTCATAGCACTACAGGTTTATCAGGCCCAACTTCCAACCATACGGTGGTGGTGATACTTTGAATCCATTAAAAAAAGCCATTGTTATTCGCATCTCTTATTTGCTAACTTCACCCCACCTTTAAAAAAACCACTAAATGACCATTTTCTTATTACGTTATGATCAATTTCACACACTTAAATTTATGAAAATATGAATATATTATGATCTTTAAATTATATTTTATTTTAAATGAATAATTACACATATTTACAATTTAAATTGAAGTGTATTAATTTGTTATTGTTATTATGAATATGTTGTTATCTTTACATTTAAGTTAAATCTTATTTTAAATTATAACAAATGCTTTGAATTTAAAATTTTATTATTATTGCTATTAATATTATAATTGAATTATTATCTTAAAATTTAAATAAAATTGAATACTTTTTAAAATTTATTTTGTAAAAATATATTTACTCAATTCATCTACAAACATTGAAATTCTAGTTATATCTAACTCCAATTCAGAAACAGTTAGTTAAACACGGACTCGCTTTTGTTTTTAGTCATATCATTAAAGAATCTATTTCCAAGCCAGAAGGTCAGAAGAGTTCATCACTGCTGCAGTTCCTTAATTAATTAAATTATTCTATTTGTGAACAAACTTTTGTTTTTAAGCAGAAAATATAGACAAACCTAATTTAAATAACAAGTTAGACTAGTTTAAAAGTTCAATCTTTAAGAAAGTCTTCGTGGTCGTATAATTGTGAAAGGGACGTTTCACACTTTCACGTTATTTTTATTTCTTTTACAGACTACAGGTCGCTTTCCTAATCATAAATATGAGAAAACGTAAAACTTTTAGGGAAGAAAACTAACAAAAGAATAAATGACATAGCACAATGAGGCTCATTTTTGTCCTCATCAATTTTTTTTTTTAAATAAAAGTATATACTTTCAATATTTTTTTTTTCTCATTCATCACAGGTCTTAAATTTAACACTTTATTTTAGAAGTATAAAAATCTTACTATTTGGACCAATACAGGTAACAGTTGGATTAAATTAAAGTTACTGAAATCATATTATAAATTCATGTAGAACATTAAAAACAAAAAATATTTATTAAGAAAAAGAATTGATGTTAAAGCTAAAACATAACTACTGTTGTTTTTTGTCCATATTTTTATGCTATTTTATGGAATCAACAATTTTATCTATTTTAAATTATTTATGGTTATTATTAATTACAATTAATTTCAGCTTTAGTACGTAAATATTATTTTAAAAATGTCATCTTGAACCGACATAAAACATAAATAAACATTGAATGAACAAGTAGGAAGTTGTCGGGAGACTTTACCGGCAGGTGGCAGCATCCGAAAGCGACAAAAACTTGCACTTCCTAGGTGCGGCGTTCGGCGGAAAGACAAACAAAAAAATCAGTCAATACTTCTGAAATTCAACTAACCGCGTGATAATGCAGAGAGGCACACGAGTGTATCAGACAAATAAATAACATCACAATTATCGCATGTAAAGAAGTTGGAGCTATAATTAAATTAAATTAAATAAATAATTGTAATTTTTTGACTTCCTAATTTTTCATTTTATCTTCCTTCCTTATCTCTTTAATAATTCTAAAGGAAGAAGACAAATGCCAACCCTTATTAATGTCAACATTTGTTAGTGAAATTGCTAAATTTTAACAGTTGGCAAGCTATAGACACTGCAATCCTTATCTTGCTAGTAGTGAGGCCTCATTTCAAGTAGTCACGTGTTCAGTGATGGAATCAGAATAATTTTAACTCATGCCAATTATCAATTTTTTCAGTGTATTAATAAAATAATTGAATACAATAAAAATAATTATAAGTGTATTAATAATCTTAGCCCATATCATGGGTATTGCTGATTTGAAAATGGTTCTGCCACTGCACGTGTCCATAACGAAATCTCCCCCTAGATTACCTTTTTAAAAGCCCTTCAACTAATATCAACTTCATTCTAGTTCTAGATTTAAACTAGATTTGGACCACTAGAGATTCCAGAATCCTATCTCTCTTGCTCACCTCTATCAATCCAACGTGATCGAAGCTAGGCCTTCTCCGCCGTTTCGGAAGCCTATTTCCACCGCCCTTACCTAACAAATTTTCTGATAGTTTTTTACATGGTTACAAAGCGAATAATATAGACTAAAATATAAAGAAAAAAATTGCATGTGTAAAGATTAAACATAAAGTAACTCAGTACGTGTTTGTAACATATTTTAGAACGTGGATCTGTCTTACATATGTTTAGTTAGTATGTCCAAAAGTTAAAATATGTAGAAGCCAGCTAATATATATTGTTTCAGGCATAAGTAATTTTTTAGGCGCATATCATTTTCAAACACACATTAAGTATATGAGTTAAAACGTAACGGTGAAATAAAAAAAATAAAAATAAAAATTGAACAAGTAAGATATTGCACCAAAGTTTTATCCAAATTAAAGAAATTTTGACGTTTACTAATAAGCATGTGGTTAAGAGTCAAAATAACTCAGCTAAAGCCTAACACTCTAACCCAAATGGCATTTGAAAAACAAGGTCTGGTGTTGGCTCCATCATTGTCAAATGTCCCCTTGGAACCCTACACATGTTCCTCCCATGTCGCCCATTCACATTTGTTACAAAACACTTAGTTCCCTCTCTTTCTGTCTCTTATTCTCACTCCCACCCTCCTCAAATAAATCCCCAGATTTTTGCACCATTTCCCAGTGTGCCCGTGTGCCTAAAACACTCAATCACTTCCCTCAGCTTCACACACTAATAAGTGATAATAATAACACGATTCCATTATTCTACACACGCTATGGCTTCTGGGTCTGGTTCTTCTTCTGGCTTCGGATCTCCCTGTGGAGCATGCAAGTTTCTGCGAAGAAAGTGTGCCCCTGATTGCATCTTTGCACCTTACTTTTACTCAGAACAAGGAGCTGCTAGATTCGCTGCCATTCATAAGGTGTTCGGTGCTAGTAACGTTTCCAAGCTTCTCTTGCGTATACCAGCTCACGGTCGTTTTGAGGCAATACTCACAATTGCTTATGAAGCTCAAGCTCGGGTTAGAGACCCTGTTTATGGTTGTGTCTCCCATATTTTCTCCTTGCAACAACAGGTAGGTACGGTTATAAATTTAAGCTCTATCACAAAACTTCACAACTTCAAGACTTCTGAAGGTTTAAATTAATCACTGGTTCTGTTAACTGTTTGTCAATTTTTAATTAGGTATTTAAACTAAAACAAATTATAATTGGGTCTTTAAGAGATTAAAATCGCTACAAAATATCGTTTTTCCATGTCATCATATTATTTTCTTGTATAAGCAGTCATTATTAATTGATCATGGATTCTCTTCTCTTACACGATTAGTTTTTGTCTTTTGGTTTTGATTTAGGTAGCATGCTTGCAGGCACAAGTAATGCAAATGAAGGCACAGCTAGACCAGAACCACATGGAGCCCAGGAACTTTGAGAATCATTGGTCAGAGAATGCTGCTCAATCATTCAATCCATTTTGTTCCACTTCCATGAATAACCCCATATCTCCTCAGAGCTCACTCGAATCAATTGATTATAGCAACATCAATGATGGAATGAGCATGCTAGATGTACAAAGCAGAGAGGAATATTTCTCGTTGCAAGCTTTTAATTCTAAGAAAAGATCATATAACAATCACTTGGGTGAGCTGCAAGAATTGGCACTTAGGATGATGAGGAACTGTGACTAGGCTAGCTATAATTAAAGCTAATTAATCCTTAATTAATTGTCTTTTGTTTAACTTCTTGAAGGGTAGTAATATTCCTTTGATGTTGAAGGGCGATAGCTTTTTGCCTAGTGTTGTATATGTTATCATTATTAGTTAATTTAGAATTAGAAAAATATTCAATTGCACAAGTGTCAGAATCTGAGTAGTCAAAAGAAACAATATAATATACTACAACTGCACAAAAACCAATTTAAACATAATTTGTATGATAAGTATGAATCAGAAACAGATGCAAAGAGATGAAAGGATCCGAACCCAACAATGTTGTCTCTTTAAGACAATTTGTTCTCTCCAATTGATGTCAAAGGTTGATGAACAATTGTCTCCCAGGATAGAACGGATCAACGTCTGAAGATTGATGACACTTCAAATCAACAACCTAACGAACAAAGTTAATGCTTGAGGAACCACTCAGAAAGAGTGAAGAGTTATGTGATATGAAAATGCAATAGCATCTAAGGGAGAATATCAGAAAAGATTATCTATCAAAAACTCTATCAGCGACTCTTGACGATGAACTATCGTAACTGTTTGTTATCGGAGCGGTTGGGAGTAGTTATTATTTTTCTAACCTTTCCCAAGATTGAGAGTAGTTATTATTTTTCTAACCTTTTTTCAACCAGCTCTTATTCATAATCCATGAAATTTAAACAAAAAAAACTCCAACAGTATATACTGATGAGAGTGTCAAGGAGAAACGTGCTTGCCATAAATGATAAGCCTAAACCAACATTAGGATTTAGGCTTTTCTGTTTTTGGATTCAATCCAAACGAAATCAAATTTTTTAAGACTGGCAAATTCTTTTTTCTCTCTAGCACTCTGACGAGTTATATTGTGTTTACTAAAACTAGTGTAGTAATTAACTTCCAGTGTTTAAATCATGTAGCTTTATTTGAAATAGAATAAATAATTACACATCCCTTGAACTACAAATAGGAAGCCTATAAAATAGGGATTGTCTGGACCTGTTCTACATTTTTTCCCAATATTCTGCATTGTTTTGCCTTTGAAGTTCAATAATGATTACCTTTGAATTATGTGGCTTTCATGTCCTCCTCCGTTCTCTGTTTTTTTATTTATTTAAAAAAATAGAACAATCCTACTCCTTTAGATTTTATAAGCAACAAAATTCTTTTGTGAAGTATTTAATATAATTAAGTACCTAAAATTCAAACTCAAATCCACAGTTAATCGTATCTAGAACAATTCAACGCCAATTGATCTATGTGTTTAACAATCCTCCACAGTCTTGCTAAATAGAATTTTAAAAAAGAATCTAAAGAGAAACATTATATATATAATTTTATTAAGATTCATTTCTCTTACTACTTCCATTTCTAAATAAGAGACTTTTTTCTTAACCTGTCTGTGAATTAGTTAAAAAAATATATATTTAAAATTGAGATAGTAATAAATAAACACAAATTGGTCTCTTCTCTGCCCTTATTCTATGCTAGTATAAGCAGTATTGTACGTATTCACATTAGTTGTGAGCTATTTGTAAGAAGGAAAAATGTGAGGAAAAATTTTTGGACACTACTTTTGTTGTTTTAGCAAAGAAACGAAAACTTTTGTACAGGTTTATGTTGCTAAAAGTTGGAAATCATCAGTAACTTAAGTCAAAAGTTATCAAGTCGCTAGCTATGTTTCGATCCAAATGCAATGTTTCCTTCATTCCTTGGCTGTATTGATGAGACTTCTTTTTAAAGATTTTATTTTTGGAAAAAGAATGAAACAAATATAAATATACATTTATTTTTTCTTCTATTCCTTTTTCACTAGTGTTTTCTTTTATTTCTCTTATTCTTTCTAATCACATTTCTTATTACTATTAGGTCTGTCACTTTAATTTCTTTTATTTTCTTTTTTTCATCTTTTTCTTTCTTTCAAACCCATACATTCATTTTGTGGTAGCGTTTATCATTGTTTTTGTCCCATACAGGACTAATGGTTAAAAGCAAGCATAACCTAGGGTCAGTTATTGGACCCCACTTTCTCATTTTGTAAATTTTAACGAATAGGTTTACCTAACATTAGTGTGGTTTTTCTAACAGTACACTCCTAAACACTATGATTTTGTATACATATGAGTAGACAGTGTTTCCTGGATTCAATGCATAGTCTACATCACAAGTTTTGTAACTCTCCATTCTATAATAACATGAAATCGGGAGACACCTATACATAGAAGACACCTGTACACAGAAATTACAATTAAATTCAACGTCGTTTACACAGCTACAGTTAATTATTGGTGTTGAGTCATGACTTTTTTTTCAAACTCTAACTTTCTCTTCTTCACTCTATGAAAGTTAATACTACATGAAAATTAAAAAATTTCAACGTTTGATATTGCTTATTCTCATTACAGGGGAAAAAAATAATACAAGTAGAATCATGGAAGCTCGATCGAGGATAATTAATTTTTTTTTCTTTTACAGTAACTCTGTTACTTCATTTCATTCAAAATCAACTGATAAATACAAGTAGGAATTGGATCACCTAGTAATACCCGTGGCCGTCCTTGCTAAACAATGAGCTGCACCATTTTCTTGCCTCTTGACAAACTGAACCCTATAGTTTGGATTTTGGGATAGCAAGTGTTTGCAATGAAGAATGATAGAACCTAATTCTGATAAATCTTCGTCATAACTATTAAGCTTATCAACTATATATAACCTAGCAATCCATTTCAAAAATGATGTGAGTATGGCCTACTTCATTTGTGATATGCTGCCACTCAGATTTAGCTCCTCTAAAACCCCATTATCAGACCTACATCACATACCCCAACTTTTAACACCTTTTGCTTCATGAAATGCTGCATCAACGTTGCATTTCATGAAAGATATGCCTTGGATCCTCCTGAAGTACTCCAAGGACTGCAAACACAATATCCTTAACCGAATCTGCCTTTGAAATGTGATGCCACAATCCAAGGAAGCTTCCAACAATTAACAATCTCTGCAGAGTCTCCACACATACAACTTGACCCTTGGGTGAACATAATAGGGAGTGGTTTCGACTTTCGATAACTTGGAACATACACTGAGCTATACAGAGGTTCAAAATATCTGTTACTTGCTGATCATCAAACAGGACACGAATGACTCACTCATCCAGGACATTAAGATGCTCACAGAGGACAATTAATTCTTGAAGAATGTTCTGTGTGAAAATCAAACGGGAAAACAAAAATGTTTTTTAATAACTTCAAGAAAAATTAAAATTAGTGATGAAATAATTTATATGGATTTTTTTATAAAAAAAAAAGATTGTAACTAAAATATTTGTGACTAGGAATTACTGACGAAAAAACATTTTTTTCCTTAATTTGATTACTTATTCTTCATATTTTGCTCTGAATTTTGGAGTGTATGTTTTGTACATGTGTCTATGGAAAGGATAAAAAAAAAACAAATAATAGAGAGAGAAAATTTGAAGGGCCAATAGATAAAAATAATTATATATGATATTATATACAATGTTAAATTTTTAATGTTTAGATAGTGAAACTGTTAATTTTTTTTCTTGGCAAATACCATTGGCTTGAAAAGGAGAGAAACATATTCATTTTTCATTGATTTACACTTTTCCGGCCATATTTTCCAAAGCATTATTTTTACTATTTTGTACGAAAATACAGCCCTTTAATTGACTAAATAAATGCGTTTAATTGAATAAATTTATTGGGGTTGGGTGATGTCACTTATCACTACTACGGTGATTGTCCGGGTAGGAAAATAAACAAAAAGAAAAAGTAATGAAGCAAAAGGGAAATAGAAATTTACAAACAAAAGAAAATAAAAACAAATTCAAACCACTGGGCCCATGTTGGCCCAGTGTGGTAAGAAAAAAGTAATGAAGCAAAAGGGAATATAAAGGCATTTTTTATATCCATTCCTCATTTTTTAAATTACACTCCCCTTACTATTATAAACACTCACTATATTCAAAATATCCCTATATCATCATTCTAGAAAGTGCATTCTAAAATTAATTTTAAAAGTTCGTATTTCAGAAAGTACTTTTTGAAATACATTTTCTTAAATACAAAAATTTAAACATCATTCTGAAATGTATTTTTGGAACTCATAATTATAGGTTTTAGAAAGTACTTTTCTGGTATACAATTTTAATTTGTATTTCAAAAGTCCAAAAAGTCGAAAAGTGCTTTCCAAAATTTAATGAAAAAACATGTTACATTTGTTCCAAAATCCAAAATATGATAATTTCAATAAAATGGTAGACAAAGAAAAGATTTTAATGTGTCTATACTCTCACTTGAACCTCTAATCAAATTACACAACATGTGTAAATCATGTATGGAGATTCAAAGCTTGTGTTACACATGTTTGGAGATTCAAAGCTTGTAAACACTTTTCCTAGTTTGTAGCAAGAGGATAAAGCTACCATATCAATAAAACCAAGAAAGTGAGGAAAAAATGAATGTTTTGTTGCCATGGAAGTAAAAAATGGAGTGAGAGAAAGGAATGATTCTAATGAAAGAGAGGGAGAATATTTTGTTGTCATGGATGGAGTGCATTGTTGGGGGTGAGTGTGTGATTGTGTGAGGGAAAGAAGAGAGTTTGAGATAAGAAGGTTATTTAAGTCATTTGGGTTTATAAAAGAAGAAGGGGAGTGTACTTAGAAACCAGGGGAGTTGGATATAGAAAATGTCAATATAATTTAAGCTCTTTTTTTCTTCTTATCTAAGACCTAATTGAATTTCTAAACAAGCTGGACTTGTGTTGGTCCAATTCCAGTGAAACAACAAAAACAAAGATAACAAAGTTATTGAGTCAATATTGGCCCAATGTAACTTGATTATTATATACATCTCTTTACTTTCTTTTTTTTGTTTTCAAATTGAATTTCTAAACAAGCTTATAGAATTGATTCATCCTTGTATGTACAGTGTGCAATTTAATTATCATATGTAAACGAACTTCTATTCTAGATATACTTTAACTTAAATCATGAAATTGTTTTATGATTTCCCCGAAGCTACTAAAATATTATTGGTGAAATCCATAATATTTTGATCTGTAAAAACTAATTAACTAAACATGCATCATATATATAACTAATTTTATGAACGTGAAAATTACAAATTTGGATCATACAAATATTGAAACAACATCAAGATCTGCTCAAGTTCTTGAAACAAAATTATCAAAACCCTTGTGTTGTAGCAAAAAATTATTGAAATGGGGTCCTCAATTTAAATCATCAACCTTAAGAATTTGGAGACAATGATCAGCCACATGCTTTTTGCACACCCATTGATCTTTCAAGCTCTACTTCTTGACTCATTCACCTGAAATAGTAAACTAGCCCAGACCATACAGGATCTATGAATTGGACTTTAAATCATATGTGAACCTCTAGCCCAACACTAGGAGGGCTATTGCTTCCTGTACTTACCAAGTTACTTCCTGCATGCACTCTTTTCGGAATGTTTTATTGATCTTTCAAATTGGTCATTCTAGAAATTAAAAAAAGTACATTCCAAAAAAGTAATTTTATATTCCAAATTAGTCATTCTTGAAGGTAAAAAAGAGTGCAGGAAGCAGTTGTCCACTAGGAGATCAACAAGATCCATACTTTCCATAAATTTGATAAAGTTAATTCTTTGCTTTCTACAGAATTAAACCCAAACATTCCTCTCCTTTCTTTCTTTTTTTTAACAGAGAAAAAAAAAGTAGGGGAACCGAGGTCCCCACTAATTATACAAGCTTAGCTTTCTATGAACTTGTCATATCCCGGCCAAAAACCTTTTGTTTAATTCTGTCAGAAATAAACCCAAACATTCCTCCCCTTTCTTTTGTTCACAATTATATATGACTTTATTACACGGGTAGTTTTCTTTCTATAAAAAAGATTCAGATGTTTTTTCAGTCATGTATTCATTTGAATCAATACAAGAAATATAAAGTGAGTTAGATGATTAAGAAAGAAGGAAAAATGAGAAAAGCTCCATATTCAATCCCTCTATTAATAAAAGAAAAACTAACGTTATTTGGCAATAAAAAAATTCATTTAAAGCAATACACTTAATTATTTTAAAAAATTATTTAAAACTTTTTCTTACCATTTTACAAGATATATAATATTATTCACATTTTTACCTAACATTAGTTTAATGTTCTTGTCAACAGTTTTTCACAAAATCTGAAATAAGCCTTCCAATTAATAAGTATTTGTATTTGCATTACTATAAACCATTTTAAAAGGCATTTGAATTAATTAGTAGTGGGGGAAGATAACAACTTTTAAATTATAATAAAACAGCAAATTAAAAGAGTAAGGACCACCATTGAGTAGAAGCTGAAACCAATGAAAAGAGAATCCCAATATATTTGATAATCATGGAGAGTGACAGACTCAAGTGTCTTGGTGAAAAAAAAAATTCTATATATTCCTCTCAAACTTGCACGAATCCACTAGCACAGAAGAAAATAAAACCAAATGCAAGCGAGATAAATTAAATTGCACATCCTGAGAGGCGGAGACTATACTATAACTGGAGCAAGCCTTGTAATTAAGCAAGTGAATAAATTAAATTCCATGATTATAATACTATATATTAAATCATTTTCATTTTTTTTCGACCAAACTCAACAATTATTAAACGATTTCAAATATAGTCATTATTCATGCGAATCATGCCATTATATATGTTGGAAGGAGGATATTTGAGAAGGGAAAGGTTTAGAGAAATTTGGAGGAAGAGAACTTTTTATTACAACTCAATTCTTACTCACTTTGGCTTTGGCTTTGGCTTTGGCTTTGGCTTGATACAAATGAGCAAATCATATACCTATTTATACTTGGCCAACTTCTTATCCAATGGTCAAGATTTCTCCAACACAACTTTGATCTAATGGCTATAATTTAACTTCTACACAATTCCACCTAAATATCTATCTTCTACACACTTCCATACTTATCCATATCATTCTACTTTTAAAGATATTTCTAGAACACATTTCTAGAACATGGGCCAAATGGGCTCACACTCTAGAAAATAGGCTAATTGGGCATATGATTCTAAGAATTTTCTTAAGCCCAAATAATTATTACAAATCAAGTTTATTTTATTTTCAACATCCCCCCTTAAACTTGATTTGTCATTCCAAGCAAACTTCTTAACTTGATGAAGTCTTCTTACTTGAGTGGCTTGGTGACGATATCCGCAACTTGGTCTTTGGACTTCACGTACTTTACTTGTACATCCTTTCTTGTGATGCACTCTCTTATGTAGTGGTAGCGCGTGTCGATATGCTTGCTTTGATCATGGAACACCGGATTTTTCGCCAATGCCAACGCCGACTTATTATCCATGCAAATTGTAGTTGGATCTTCTTGTGGCCATCCGAGCTCCTTTAGCAAACTTCGCATCCAAATTGCATGACATACACAGGAGGTAGCGGCAACGTACTCAGCTTCACATGTGGATAGAGTGACAATCGGTTGTTTCTTGGACATCCAAGTGAAAGCGGTGTTTCCCATGAAGAACACGAAGCCCGTAGTACTTTTTCGATCATCCATATCTCCAGCCCAATCGCTATCGCTATAACCAACAAGCTTATAATCATTAGAAGTTGAATAAAACAAGCCGAAGTTGATCGTACCTTTGAGATAGCGGAGAATCCTTCTTGCAGCCTTCA